>JAVFWQ010000028.1:0-145000 GCA_032727855.1 Quercus ilex subsp. ballota
AGAAATTTTTTTTTTAGTATTTATTTTCGGAGTTGCAAGTGAACAAGTCAAACATCTCTTCTCAAGTTAAGTGGCAAAGATTAGAAAGAGGACTATATTTGGTTGATATGGAGAGATTAATTGGCTATAACCCATGTGGCATGAGAAGTTGTGCAACTACAACTTAGAGAGGGCTGATAGTGTAGTAAGCAAAATACAAATTTATTGTTTTTGTCATAGCATGTGCAGGTGTTCCCCAACTATGTGTGGCTTTCGGTTAGATGTAATGTGGGTGTTTATGTAGCCGTCCGAGTGTCTCACTTTATTAGCAAAGCCCAAGCACATTTAGTTTGTCTTATTGATTGACCAAGACCACCTCTTATTGTAGTTAGTTATTGTGCAGCAAGTATTAAATCCTAGTATAGCTATACACAATTAAAAATGCAACTGAAGTCTAGACTTAATAGTAATGAGTACTTATCATGAAATAGACACCAAAAGTTTTAAATCCTATTGAATCTATGCAAGACATAAATATATATATATATATATATATATATTGACATGTGATCGGCAAGTGCACATCTGATTTTACATGCTTTATTAAACTTCATTGATAAATGTACATGTGAGTTGTAGTTAACTCAATTTGTAAAATTTGTTTCCCAAAAAAAAAAAAAAAAAAAAAACCAAAAATGATGTTTTGACTTAATAGTCATGTTATTGATAAATGTTAATTCCTATAATATTTATAAAAAAAATATACCAATCATGCTTGTTTTTCACATGGATTTTCCCCATTGTGTTACAATGGGAAAATAAACAGATGTGTTACAACTTGACAGACTATGATGAATAGAACTAAAACTTAAATAGTTCAACACTAAAGTCATGACGAAATGATTTATATATTCCACTTAAATGCGTCACTATGGTAGAATTCGGCATGTTTCATAGTGCATTGAGCATATTAGGGCATATATATATGGTTCAGCTAACTCACAAATATGTCAAAGACAAAAACAAACAAAGTACGCCAATACCTGAATCTCTGTCCATGCATTTGCTTTGCACTCAGGAGGGACATGCGCCCAATTCGAAGGCATAAGTGGGCAGTAGACATGGCAGATGCAAAAAGTACCCAACCACCGTACGAATGTCTGTCCGCTCTCCCCAAGCGGTTGGAATGATCCATTTAACGGCAACAGAATTTTTTTATCTGGTGGAAGGGCCCATATTTTTCGCATTAGTGTATTCCCCCGCTTTTTTGTCCCATTACTGGAGCCGGGGGTTGCTTGACCCAAATTTTCTGCCCTCACATTGCTGGTTTCTTGGGTTTCTTGAACCAAACTTTCTGCATATAGTAAACTGGCATTAGGAATGAAATTTCGAAGTTCACAATTAGACAGAAGTTACAGTATATAGCTCAAGTGCACACTCTTAACATGATAGTGATGTTCATCAATAATGGCATTATTATACTTGCTTTTTAGCTTTACTTTTTTTCCTCATTTGTTTCCTTACTTTAATAATAAGTCGTTCATATTTTCATGAATTTCAAAGAAGCAATGGGCAGCCTTGCATTGTTATCTCAAGAACATAATACATTGCATGTTTCCAATCAGCTAAGTATACTAATTTTAAAATCCGGCTAATACGAGATAGGGCGAATAGTAACTCTTTTTTATTTGTCCTTTTTCTTTTTTTGAAAATGAGGGAGATTATATTCTCTATAGTTAGTTAATACTAATTGAAATTACTCATATGAGTCATTCATAGATGCATCTATAAATTATTCAATTACGATAAAGTTTTTGACATAAACGAACAATGGTAATAATTGAGTAAAATTTCCTTACTAAAAATTCATAATTTCCGTAGACACATAATTTATTTTAATATGTATTGCTTTTTCATATTATTTCTAAATTAGCCTAAGACTTCACACATAGACATCGTTTTCAGTTCTTCTATGGCTACAAGTACTCAAACAATGTTATGAAAATATGGTTCTAAATTTGTCATACCGTACAAATTACATGCATTAGATGCTATCCTTAGCTAGCCCAAATACTACTACACTTTCCACCTATGAAACTCTATTAAAGTTTCAAGTACCTCACACAAATCTAGAATTTAAAGCTTACTTTCATATACATCATCTAAGTTTGTCATTCAATTCAGTCTTCTAATGTCTACGATCTTTTTAAGTTAATACAATAAAGTTTACGTGTATTCTATGTAATTCTTTAATAAGTTTGTCAAAATGACATGGTATCAGTAGGTGTCCTTCAAGAGTATTATGTTGAAAATGCAAAAGTGCTACGTTTATATCATTTTCGGACACTTTATGCCTAATTCTATGAAGATAAGTGGGCGAATTGACCAAACATTACATTTCAAAACACATACTACCTTGAGAAGGGGGTTGGGTCTCATCATCATCACTTGCATCCCCTAGTGCTTGGTCATCTGCAAAGGCAGCCCGTAGATCCTCCTCCACGCGGTCTCGTGAACGCGAGGATCCATCACCAACCTCAATAACCGTCAATGGAAAGTCCCTTCGCAGTCCTGCAGCCAACAGCGGAAAAATTATGCATGCAGTAGTAAATATCAAATATTACATTAACAATCAACGTGTAAACTACCTGGGGGTGTTGTACCAGCATCAGGAGCATCCGCTCGTGCGTGCGGTGTAGTATGGGCGGCTTCCAAGTTCTCCTCCCCCCGTTGTTGTGAACGTGCGGGTCCTGCGCCAACGTCTATAAGCGGCAATCGACGTTTCTTCCCCATTCCTGCGTCCACAAACTTTACCACACAGAGAAAATGTTAATTATAGAATACAAAAACTTGCATACGATGTAATTGAAAAAGACAAAGTAAAATAACTCATTCTTGGTTCTGACACTATATACAAGCATACATCCAATTGTAACATCTTTTGTTAGCCAAACACCACAACAACGACAAATTGAAACCCTAACACATGACGAAGTTATATCTAAGTTGATAAGAAATGAAATCACAGATACAATAGGTAGCAAAGTTTAGAAGGAATTCAATGCATTATAAGTACAAATTCTAGGGAATACCAATATTAAAAGGAATTAACATATTCATCACATACTAGATAGATGCATTTCAACTAATTCATAAATCGATACACCACTAAACTATTACCCTACTCATCGTCGGTGTACTCGTCCTCGTTCTCATCTTCATTGTCGGACTCATCATCAATAAAATCACACTTGTCTAAGTTGTTTACTTCATGACGATCTCTTTCAGCAATGATAGAGGCATCAATTGTCATTCCCTCTATATCATCTCGAGCCCAACTAAGGTTCTGATTCACAACCTCATTATTGCTTATATTATACGGAACATTCTCAGAGAAACTATATGTGTCATCCTCATCACGTTGGGGACCAATACCAGCATCAAATACATCCCTAGCTTTAGTTTTAACAACAACATACCAATCCTTCTGCCTTTTATCTTCCACATAAAAAACTTGTGTAGCTTGAGATGCCAACACATATGGTTCATCAATTATATTATCCCCACCATGTATGAAGTGTGTAAAGTTCACCATAGGAAACCCAAATTCATCAGTCCTATATCCTCTTCTATGTTGGTCATCAACCCATTTACACTTGAATAACACATGTTTTATAGTGTCAGAATAGTTCAACTCGATTATATCATGTAAAACACCATAGAACGTCCTACCACCCTCAGTAACGACACTAACTCCACTATTCTGCGTTTTCTTGTTTGACTCATCATTTACACTCCTAAACTTTAAGCCATTAATGACATAATACTTCAGCCGCTTTACATAAATATATGGCCCTTTGGACAATGCAACAAGGGTATCACTAACTCCTTCCCTTTCCCTATCAGCAGTAGTCAACGACATCACCTAACATATCCAAACATAATTATTCACATCAGTACAAGTACTCATAGGTAGGATAGTGTTACAAATTTGAGAAGTCAAAAAGTTCATACGTACGTGACCCCTAAACCAACTGCAAAACTTCTCCATGTGGTGCTTATATATAACGGCCTCGGGAACATTACGATTGTGGCCTTTTCGGAGTTCGTCCTTTATCAAACTTTCGTGCAGCCTGCGCATGCAATTCTATTAGGGTTAATAGAGCAAACGTACATTGAATTGACGTGCAATCATAGTTGTATACGTAGTACTTACTGACGAAAGTGGTTGATGTTTTCGGAATTGAATAAAATGTAGCGATGGGCTTGGGTCCACTCTCGATTGTTTAGTGTCACGATCGAAACCACCCCTGTTGACTCCTCAATCGTCCTGCGAGGTCGATTGAATATAGTTTCCACTCCTTCCATATACCGTGAACAAAATGTTAAGCACTCTTCCACTATGTATCCTTCAGCAATAGACCCTTCCGGAGCAGCTCTATTTCGTACGTACGACTTAAGGCGTGACAGGTACCTATAGAGGAATGATAAGATTAATGATTGGCAAGGGTAATCTGAACGTGCACATAGAACTCATAGTTGACCAAAAAAATTACACAAGGCTTACCTCTCAATGGGATACATCCATCGGTAGTGCACTGGACCACCAATCTTGGCTTCAGCAGCTAAGTGCATGACCAAATGAACCATCACCGTAAAGAAGGATGGCGGAAATATCTTTTCCAATTCACACAATGTAACTGCAATGTCTGCCTCAATAGTCGCAATATTTGACACCGTAAGAGTTTTGGAACAAATTTCTCTAAAGAAGCAAGCTAACTTTATCAACGGCCTAGTAACATGAGCGGGCAAAGACCCACGTAAGGCTATGGGAAAAAGTTGCTGCATCAAGATGTGACAATCATGACTCTTCAAACCAGAAATCTTGCGTTCTTTCATGTTCACACGACGTGAGATATTGGATGCGTACCCATCAGGCACTGTTACGTCCTTCAAAACTTGCAAAAAACCTTCTTTCTCCGATGAAGTCATGTGAAAACAAGCAGGCGGTATGGTATACTTATCAGCACTTTTTCGTTGCAAGTGCAGTTCACTCCTTATCCCCATGTCCGCCAAGTCAAGACGTGCCTTGTAATTATCCTTTGTTTGGTCCTTCAAGTTCAGCACTGTTCCAAGTATATTATCCATCACATTCTTCTCTATATGCATCACATCAAGATTATGTCGCAACTTGTGATCCTCCCAATAAGGCAATCTGAAAAAGATGCTCCTCTTCTTCCAACCACTCTTGTCTGGCTCCCCTCTCTTTCTTTTATTATACGCAAGTTGACATTTCCTTCCCAGACAACGTCCAAGTACATGTTCAGTATCCAGAATAATGTTTGACGCAACCGGTGGTTCAGGAGCCGATCGCGTATCATTAGATCCATCAAATAACATACCTTCTTTCCGGAAATCGTGGTCAACATCCAACCATCGTCTATGTCCCATGTAACAAAATTTGTGGCCATTTCTCAAATATCGAGAATCAGTCTCCATAGCACAAGAAGGACAAGCTAACCCACCTTTGGTACTCCAACCGGACAAATCTGCGTATGCAGGAAAATCATTTACGGTCCACATCAATGCTGCACGCAATTGAAATATTTGTTTTGAAGATGCATCGTACGCTTGTACTCCAACATCCCACAACTCCCTTAGTTCTTCCACTAACGGTTGCAAGTACACATCTATAGCAATCCCTGGCGAGGTAGGACCAGGAATAAGTAATGATAGAATCAAAGATGACCGCTTCATGCACAGCCAAGGAGGGAGATTGTAGGGGACCAACATGACAGGCCATGTACTGTGACTAGAACTCATAATTCCAAAGGGGTTAAACCCATCCGCAGCTAATCCAAGTCTGACATTACGGGGGTCAGACGAGAACTGTAAATGCTTATTGTCAAACATTTTCCATGCATCTGAGTCAGCAGGATGCCGCATAACCCCATCCTCAGTACGACCATTAACATGCCATTTCATAGAAGCAGCTAGATCGGGTTCAAGAAATAATCGCTGCAATCGTGGCTTTAAAGGGAACCACCGTAGGATCTTTGCAGCTTTCTTCTTCCCCTTACTGGATGAAGCATTTTTACTAGCAACCGAAACCGGATTTGTTTTCCACCTTGATTCTTTACAACAAGGACACGCGTCAAGGTTAACATTTTCCTTCCAAAACAACATACAATCATTGGGACAAGCATGGATCTTCTCATAACCCAAACCCAAATCCCGGACTATCTTCTTAGCCTCATAATGGTCCTTTGGCAACTTAGCATCTGAAGGAAGCATATCAATCAGAACTTCAAGCAACATAGTAAATGACTTGTTTGTCCAGTCATTCAAAGTCTTTAATTGGAACAACACGACAATAGCTGAAAAAATGCTAAATTTCGTACAACCTTTGTATAAAGGTTTGTCTACATCATCTAGTAGCTTGTAAAACTTCTTCGCCTCATCATTCGGACCTTCACCCAGATGTTCCGTAGGTGGAGCTTCTTCCATTGGTTCAGGTGGCATTTCATGCGGAGGGCACAAGTCATGCAACATCCCATGAAAATCACCATATACATTTTCAGATTCTTGCACTTGAGAGCTCCCACATTCGGGAGCCGTCGTGGCAACCGCCGATTCCCCATGAAATTTCCAAAATTTGTAATTGTTAAGCATCCCTGAAGCCCAACAATGATCACGGACCACATTTACTGGTTGTAAAATCAAATTCACACATTTCACACAAGGACATAACATCTTCCCATTGCGTGCGGATGGGGAGGCAAATGCCACGAATTGGCTTACACCTTCAAAGTATTCCCTTGAACCCCTCTTCTTGTCCATCCAACTTTTATCCATGGCGATATAATATTTATGGAATATGACCTACACCAAGATTTGTTAATACGAAGGTAGGATAATTATTATAATTACAATGGCTTAGGAACAAGTTCTATTGAAGAAACGAATGCTCAAGTAAGCTATTTCTCTATATTCTGATTTACCTTTTTCTTTCTTTCTTATAGGGAGAGATTTTTATATATTCATTATAATGAGTTATGACTTATTATTGAGAGTGTTGGAATATCCCAGTGCAAAAACATATAAAATTTGGTTGTTGTATCAATAGAATTGTGTTATGGTTAAGTTTAGGTCTAAAACTGCTCAAGGATGACACAAATTTCCTTTAATAAAAAGTGATGAGTTAATGATCTCTTGCTCATAGTTTTTGTACTATAAATGAATTTCTAAGTGAAGCTTGTTTTTATTGAAAAGTAGACATTTTAGACTTTGATATGGATACAAATTATACCCAATTGGAATTTAGTTTTGAAATGAGTATGATGTGGCCGGTTGAATTTCTAAGTCAAGCAAAATTGTTAGGTTTTGAATTCTGAATTTTAGTAAAAGATAATTCTTGCTCAAATTTAATTATACTATGTGCAACTATATAAACCACCTTATGTGTAATTGTTAAAAGGGAGAAAAGTTGTCATATTAAAGCTAAAAACTTTAAATCTTGAAGCCTTCTTCCTGAGCATAAACAAAGAAAATAGAGATGGGAAAAATTCTCCTCTTGGCCTTACTTTGTCTCATGCGGGTTTTTCTCACCTTGAAGAGGTGATGGGAGGAGCCAAGGAGGCATGTTTTGCTTACCTCTACACACTTTATTATCATCCTAAAATACTACTCCTCCCCTTTCTCATTTATCTCTATTTTATTAATGTCAAAACCATCTCATTAAGGATAGCAAGATGAGTTCAATTGTAATTTTCATAACATAAACACATGTGAAAAGGTTCAAAGATTTCTACTTTCCTAAAATTAGATTCGGTAATGGCGCTAAACTATAAGGTAAATAAACCTTCAATATAAACATATACTTCTAGGCTTCTAGCTGTCATAGCATCTTGATTTTTCAGTCTACAACTATTATGGTGTTATAGACACCCTTCAAACTCTTCATTTCATTACATTTATTTTTTTTTGGCTAGCACAGCATAAGGGTTAAATTTTGCACATTTAACTCCAAAAATCACCCACATCGGTAATGTACACATTTACTATTCACGTACAAATTTATTTTTTAATACTTTTTTACTCATATATACAAAGAGAGAGTCATTAAAATTTGATGAAGAATAATATTTTAATGAAATATATTATAAAATAAATAATTTGATGTTGGCATTTTTCAAGAGTAGTTATATAAAATAATAAAATAAAAAAGATTTTATATTAAAATAGACCCAAAAAAATGATATTCTATATAAGAAAATTACAGTACAGCTACCCGGCCATGCGGCCCATTCCTTACGCAGATCACCTGATGATATATCCCCAATAGCCATTAATGGACAAAGCCCAATTACACAATAAGTGGGCTATTTAATGTGACATTTAGGAAGTGTTTGGTACCACAACTTAAATAATAGTTTTTAGTTTTTAAATAATATTACACGTATTGTCACTTACTTTTTCACCCACACGTATTTTAAAAAATACAAACAACTTTACTAGAACAACATTACCAAACAGGCCATTAGAAAAAGTCTTTTCAAATATCGGAGTGTTTTTTTTTTTTTTTTTTGGAAATAGAGTAAGTTTTTCAAATCCAATTGTTAACCTCTATGAAGACGTAAGATTTTTTAATTTTCGTTAGATGTTTGAATTCTTGAAATAATCGACTACAACGTTAAGAAGGTCCTAATAATAGAGTTTTAGTTTAAACACTAGTTTTAGAAATCTTGAAAGTTTCATGTAAAGATTATTCAAAAGAAACTGCCCACCAACCCACATGACCATTATGATTTACACAATTCTATTTAATTTTAAGTGCAAGATGGATTAAATTAATTCACCATTGTTTGTCATAATTTTTTATTTTTTATTTTTTTATTTCAGTGTGTTGTTATGTTATATTTTGTAATCTGTATATCTTGTATAATCTATGTAACAAACTATGAGCTTAAGATTGGAAAACGAATTCAAACTTTAATCTATGTTTGGATAAACTTATTTTCATTGCTAGTTTGTATACAATTTTTAAAATTAATATACTAAAAAAAAAACACGAATATAAAGTTAAGTTTAAAAAAGACATTGAATCAATAATCTTCATATGGTGCTAGTTTACTTCTTTATAAAAAGCATGATACTTTTTACTAAAACCTTTTTAAGCAAATACATACATATAGCTGTATTGTTGTTATTAAAATCTCGCCCCCCATACTAAAATTCCTAGTCCACATGTATATAAGGGCTGGAAAATGTCTAGAGTTTATAAATAGGATAAAAAGGCTTGCTTGCAACAATGTATATTTTTTTTTATAGCACCTATGTAGTAATCTTTCAAATTTTGATAACTAATATATGTAAATTCACATCACTTTAAAATTTAGGGTAGGATATATATGGTGTTCATACACAACATACGAAGTTAATGGAATGCTTTATATATCACAAAGAACTATAACTTACATGATTACATTTCTAAAATCTACAAGTTAACGTCCCTTATATACCAATGGTAAGAACATGTGTTAATCTAAAAATATATAATTGCAAATGCAATCCATACTTATGCTCAAAGAAGGACTGGATTTATTTCTAACCACGAAAAAAAAAAATTGTTGAATTTCTATTTAGTATTAGAATATCAAGAGTAAACTACAATCTATACTCCTAAAATTTATGAGTCTTTAGATTTTATATTATGAAGTTTCACAATTTGTATTTTATTCCTTGAAATTATAATTTGTTTGAATTAACAGTCTATCCATTCATATTTTTCGTTAAGTTCTACATGAGCTTACCAAGCATGTTTAATCTGCCCAATAAAAATGAGGTCGCATCATTTTTGTAGCCTAAAAAACTTTAAATAATTAAAAGAAAAATGATGTGCTATGATGAAAATGATGTAACATCATTTTATTAAATGAATTAAACATGTGTGCCAACCTTATGTGACATTTAACGTAAAACAATGGTTGGAGGGGTTGTTAACGCAAATGGAATACAGCTTTATGGAAGTAAAATTCAAATTCTAAAACTTTAATATGCAAAATCCAAATATCCAAAAACTAATGGAGTATAATTTGCACTTTAACTAAATATAAATATACCAAGATAATTAAGAATCCAAATTTCCATTTTAAAAAGAAAATAACCCAAACAAGCTATCAAGATAAATAGCTAAACAATTATCTTTGAATTAAAGGCTTTAGTTGTTATAATTCCAACTAAGGGTATGTTTGGGATTTCCTTAAGAAGTAAGGGTTAAGAATTCGTATTGCTCGTCTATGTTAAGGGAGACTTAAAAAGCTTTGAACGAGCTCTTTAGTAAAATTTGGTACTCAGTTTGACAAGTTTGCAAAAGATTTTTGTCCCACTTGTAGTTGAAAAATAAGCTAAGAATTTTTTACTCCTACAAGTTGACTTGATTAACAATCATTCAACCCGAAATGACTACATTCATACAAATTTGATATGGATACCAATACCATTTCATATGGTATAGACATTATCTGGACAATAGAAGGAGCAACTGTACATTTTAGAGACTTAAAAGAATTAACAAGAAAGCACACCTTTTGTAAGGCAAAAGGTTGATGCAGCTCAAGTTCTAAAGTCTATAATGCCCCAATCTGCAATGAAATACTGATAAGTACAAAGCAAGAGTGAGAATTATCAATTTATAATTAGTTATTTCAATTTAGCATTGCATTTACCTTTACATGCTCATTCTCTAGAATGTTTTTCCCACATATATGCAAAACAGACCCTACTGACTCATAATCTGCAACCTGAAAGAATATGAGAGGGGAAGAAAAGCATTTTATCCAAAATCTTCTCAAGCAATTTACTAATTCGAAAATAAAGTAGCCATAATTTGTGCCTTCCAATCTCAATGTCGAAATTCAAGTGCCATGCACACAAAGAACGAAATTAATCTATAAGTGGGCAAACATTGGCGTCTAAAGATACAAGAATAACAAAAAAATTATTAAAAATGAAATATCAAATTACGGTTGCAAACATCATGTATGAGACATTACACAAGCTTAGCACATTGGCTTTCAAAATAAGAAAAAAAACTCCCTTAGTGAGACAATTTTGCATTAATATAATTAAATACTTCTTTTCCTATCTGTGTGTATCGGAGAGTACATGGGTTTTTGTACTCATCAATTCTTCGTAACAAAATACAGTTGTCTGTTATCATCAAATTTAGATATAGTATTAAATCAATATACAAATTTTAAGAAATTTCCATCCATGATAATGTAGTGTATGACACAATGTTTTTTACATCACATCCCAAGTTTCCCACTAGTATGACTGCAGTAGTGCCAACATCAGACATAGATTATGATGGTTTAAAGTATACTATGACTAGATTCATACAAGTAAATGTCATTTTGATCTAACATAAAGTCCAATTCCAATTTAATGAGACCATTAAATTAATATAGAATTCATATTTTTTGCTAATATCTAAAATCACGCTGTTTTTTATGGTTATAGGGGTGTACATATGCAAATCCACCATACATAGATGACCCAATACAAGAGGCACCAGATCTAGCTTACCTTGTCGAGAACCAACTTGACTATTGGCTCTCTGAGCTGAAGTTCTGCTGTCTGAAGGTCTTTCAGCAACCCTGAAATGAATATGTGCACATAAGAACCATACCAGAACAACAAGAAGTTATAAATAAAAAGAAAAGATTCATTTTGAATTTTAATAACCCCCCTAATCCGAGAGTACTATTTTATACTATCATGTATATTCTACATATCAATGTGTATGCATTTCTAAATCTTATATTTGACATGAACACTGTTGGCAGGCCAAAAACCATAATATAACATATCAACACCAAAAAAAATATAAACAGCAAAAAATTAACATTGCAACTACAGACACGGTAATAAGATGATAATCCTAGTCATTGCAAATTGGATATCTTTTATTCGTGCAGCAATATCTCCAGTTAATTCATTAATATCTATTGTACTTTGATATGCACCATACATGATCTCTTAAAAAATATATAACAATTATTGCCAAGTAAATTTATTTTAGTGCAATTTCGATACTAACTGAACAGAGGAAACAGTCATTCATTCTTAGACCACTCAATCATTTGCATATTCAACAAGAACAACATTAGTAAAGGATTGTGCACAGTGACACCTGGAGATGATCCCTCCCTCCTCTCACATGGCGAGGGTGTTTGTTAGTTTGTATTAGCTACAAATTTATGACTTAGCCACGAATAAACCAAATCAACTTTTTAAACCCCCCCCCCCCCCCACCCCCCGTTTTTCTCTCTTTTTCTCACAAAAAAGAAAAGAGAAAATGAAAAAGAATTGGCATACACACCCACTGCCCTTACACTGGTTGGCAATTTGCAATCCAGTCAGCTAAGGTATTTAGTTGAGAAAACTGGTTAACACCAAATCTTATTATTAATTTGTACTCGCCATAATTCTCTATTTTCTATAAATGAGAAAAATATTTTTCACAAAAAATAAAAACGTACGAATTGAAAGTGACATAAAACTAAACCAGCTTTCCACATGCATTTCCTCTCACAGTTTGTGATTATACAGAATGGCCATCACAGGAATTATTTCTTATTTACATATTGTTTACATATCTAAAAATCAGAAGGAAAAAAAAAAATCTTATTTGAGAAGTAGAGAAAAGGAGTACATAGTGAACAACATTTGTAATTCCAAAGAAATTGTTCACAGGAACAAGATAGACTAGCTATTCCACAATCGCCCAGCCCCACGGGGAAAAAAAATTCCAAATATGCCTAGATAGAATACATTATTGGCAGGCATTAGTAGCATTTGACATCTCTAATCTCATGCTTAACCATTAATGTAGGTGTCAAATTTTTAAGTGTAGACTAACAAGCAAAACCCAAAAACAAACAAACAAAGAAACTAAACCACACCCACATCAAAAGGCCTCTCAATTACAGTATTTAAGCTCAAACCCAATTCATAGAATGGTCAGAGAGATTTACAAACCTAAGCTCATCCACTAATCTCCATAAATGACTAAGAAAAAGGAGACACTGGCTAAAACAAAGACATACCCACAACCAAAATGAGGCTAATGAGACGAGCCCATGATCAGAAACCAGATGGAAAATGAGAAAAACAAAAACAAACTCAAAATGAAAATTAAAATCGAGAATTTAGAGAGAGAAACGTACGGGGATCTTGTGGAGAGGGACCTGAGACTTGAAGTAGATGTAATCTCCGGGGACGATGGAACCGAAGGAAGATCAGCTGAGTGTGATGGGTTGTGATCGATGTATCGGGCTTCAACTCATGGAGGGGCTGTGTGTTGCGATCGATAGGAGCTGTGTGTGATCGATGGGTTGCGATCGATGGCTAGGAGCTGTGTGTGATGGCTGTGTGTGTTGGCTAGGAGCTGTGTTGGCTAGGGCCGGCTGCAAGTGTGTTTAAATTTTATTAGTACTGAAGCTTTAAAAAAAAAAAAAAACGCAGGTCCTTAGGCCGCGCTTTTAAACGGGGCCATAGCTGAAGGGCTTGGGCCGCGTTTAAAAACGCGGCTTTAGACCCATTCTATGGCCCCGTTTTTAAAACGGGGCTATAGCCTGTCTGGGGCCGCGTTTTAATAAACGCGGCCCAAAAAAACGCGGCCTAATGGGCCCGCGTTTTGTAGTGCCAGGATTAAAATTCTATTTTCCACTTCTTGTAAGGGGGGAAAAAAATCTAAAATCCAATTTTAAAAACTGTTTATTAAATCATTTTTCAACGAAAACATGGAGTAGAAAAGTACTTCTCTAGGGAAAGAAAGAGATTAATAAGGCATGTGTTATTTATTTTTACAATTTGGAAAAAATAATGACACAGATTACAACAATTCTTTTTTATTTTATACATGATTACATCATATGTTGTCATTATATAGTTGATAAAACAATAAGCCAAAACAAGAAGCAAACTCAATATATCTTTCTTACTTATTTTTTATGTACTCAAACTTCAAACCGCAATGTACAAGACAAAACCATCCCCAATCAAGGCACTTCTCGATGAACGCCCTCACCTCCAAATCCTTAACCTTGCTCAAGGCCTCAGGCCTCATCCCAGTTTATCAGGGAATCATTTGCATTAGTATATGACAGCTAAATTCAACTTCTAACTTCAGTGTTTTATCAGGGAATCATTTGCAGTAGTAATTCATCTAGTGATTTTGTTGCTGGAAGAGGGATCATCTGGTTCCATACTAAATTGTGTAAATTGCCTCCGTCCCTAACTTAGTTGATAGCTTATGCCATAAGATTGGACTGTCAATTTCATCTTCCTCAAGTTCTGCTAGCATAAAATTTTGACACATTGACATAAAAACAACTATCTTTCTATTCTTTCTAACCCATTCTTTTTTTGCATATATGATAAAATTGCACTATCAAGAAGGTTCTATCTTTTTACCCCTTAAGGCCATTTCCATTCAAAGTGTATGGCTGGCAAAGTAGCAGATTAGTGAAAAACAAGTTACTAATATCTTGTTACTTGGTAAAGACTACCATAAGTCATATATTCTGTACTTCTATCCATACTTGGGATAGTAAGCCACACTCAGGAAAATTGGACCGTTTTTTCCTTTGTATAAATGTCCCAATGGGATAGGGGCAAGCAATTTTCTCACCAAAGCATCGTCGGAACATAAATAAAAGTTTACCATTCTAGACTTTTCACGCTTAAAGAACATGACTTTCCAACTATTCATACTTTTTAGTACTTACAGCAATTTCACAACATCAAGAACAAACCCCAAGTGTATAAGGTATCAAATTCTATTGTCTCCTATCACGTCAAATGAGTGTAATTTTTCACACAAAGTATTGAATAGTAAAGCTCCTAGGCCATGGTCTCAACTAAAACTCTTATGCATGTTGGACTTGGATGACATTTTCCACAATATATCATAATGAAATGGAAAAAAACTTTGGAGTGTACATAGCGTTAGTATGCATGGGAAGAAATTTGATCCTAGTAAAGCATTAATACCCAGCCGCTTGGTTTGGACAATAAGGGACCTATTCCAATTTAATGATCCTTGAATTTTGTATACAAGTACTAATCAATGAAATTTCTGCCTAAAATAAATTGAACTTTTGGCAGGGAAGAAAAATGATGTCTAGAAAATCAAGCTATGGCTGACCAACTGGTATATTCTTATCTTGATTTGTTCCATGTACAAGACTTACAGTCAATGCTTGGCGTATAAAGAGTTGAACATCTTATCTAAAGCCCATGCTCTGCAAGCTTGAGAAAACAAAATCCATTTAAACCAACACAAAATAAGAAAGTATATAGGAATTTAAATATAGAAAAAAAGACTTGTCAAAAAGAATGAAAATTTAATCTATGCTCCAATTCTTAACAGGATGAACACAGTAGCAATAGCCTTTTTTATGCAGACTATGCTTATTTTGTTTGTATGATAAAGTTGCATGTTTCATTTTTACTTATCTTATTATTGCTGGTAGAGTCACAGAAGGAATAGATTAGAAAACATGTTACTATTATCTTTTGGTATGGATCATAAAAATAAGCAAATTTAATGACAAACTGCCATTGTGAGAGGAATCACTTGTAAAGTGTTTGACATTTGGCGGGATTGTTTTAGGTAAGATAGTTTCCAATTGGTCTTAACTCTTAAGTCTTATCTAAAAGATTCATGCATAAGGACTTTTTTATTTTTGATAATTCAGTCGTTACAAGATGGGAAATGTGTCCTCAATCCTCATAATTCATAGAGAATACCAAATAATGCCATTAAACTATAAGACTCTTAATCATATTTCCATTTCCATTCCCATTGGTATTTTATTTTCATTATTTTTTCCTAACTAACAATTCAATCCAGTTAATTAAGCTATTAAAATATGCAAAATGCAATAAGAACTTTAAAATCGGTGGAAACCTTAGCAAAGAACAAAACAATATAGTCAATTGTGAATAAGACCACTAAAATAGCAAATAAAACAACAAATTCATTTGGCCTAACATCAAATACATTATGCACTCCCAGCAAAAAAAAAAAAATTTTTTTTTTTAGAAAGTCGAAAATTTGGTTAAAGCACCACAGTGCCCTATTCTACAATGAATTCAGGACAGTAGGACAGTACTATTTGACATCAAAAAATTTGTTCACATCCATGACACATTCATAAAATGCATTTTTAATAATCACATTTTTATTACTAATCATTTCACTTCTTCACTCATAAAGCACATGACTTTTGGAACTAATCATACTAGACTTTTCAATAGCTAGCTAATGCAATTTTACAACATCAAACAAGCCCAATGTATACAATAGCGAATTCCAATATCACCTATTCCATCAAAGGAATGTTCAATTGTTGACACTAGTATTGATTAGAAAAGATTATGGGCTAGGACATCACATATTTTCAATTAACTTGGATAACAATTTCCACAGTATCTTATTAGATGGAGAAAAAATTGTTAGTTAAGCAACTAGTTTCTTGACTAGGTTTTACACTAGTACATTCATGAACTTTTGATTTTTGATGATAAAATGAACCTTGTGCTCTGCAATTTCAAAGCTCATGCCGTCCATAAGTTCCAACTTCCAAGTAGTGATATCACCTTAAACTTTCTTGCTAATCAATCACAAATTCACTTCTATAATACCCAGAGACAAAAGTCACAGTTGGACATATTTTGTTTTAAAGATGGTTGAATTTTGATACAAGTAATGAATGATCATTGACCAATCAAATTCCCATCTAAAATACACTCTGAATCTTTGGTTTGATACTTTGATAGAGTCGTTGCAATAAGAGGTTTTCTTTTTGTTGAATTGGCTTGAGGAAAATAGAGATCCCTACCAGAGATGAAGTATTGAGGTTAGGATTTAAAGCTAAGGTTTTTTTTTTTTTTTTTTTTGGTGTTCTGGGATTTTAGATTCCATTTAATAACTGAAAGGCAAAGTAGTGGAGAATACATCAGTCATTTTATTTGAAGGAGGGTAATTACGGTTAAAAAAAAAAAGGAAATTGAAAGGGGAAATAATAGTGACAGACAACAGTACAAATTTGATCGAGTGGACTGAAGTGGACTAAAATAGATCAATGTGAACCGAAATGGACGGAATTGACTGAAGTAAACCGAAAGTGGAAATGGTCCGAAATTGACCGAAGTGGACCGAATTAGACCAAAATGAAACAAAATAAACCGAATTGAACCTAATGGAACAAAATGAACTAAATGGACCATAATGGAAAGAAGTAGACCGAAATGGACCTAATGGAACGAAGTGGACCGAATGGATTACCTAAGTTTTTGCTTCATCCACAAGAAACTAACCAAATATCTTGAGCTTGGCAATTGTTTTACCTTTTGGGTCAAGAATATGCAGAGAACATCTGATCCGAATGCGTTTACTCTCAAAACCAGAAAAATCTTAGATATCCATAAAGACCCACACAAAATAAGAAATTGTTAAAATCTAAAATAAAAAAGACTCCTCGTCATTTAAAAAAAAAAATCAGATTTTTTTTTTTTTTCAATAAGATTGGACGTGTTAATTTCATCTTTCTTCTGTTATTTTGACTTTACTCCAAATAGTACAATTCAATTCTCAAATTAAAATGGTATATGTTTAATCATTATCTAAAAAAAAAATTATTTGGAAGAAAACAGACGAAATAGAGAAAAGATAAAGAGATTGAGATAGTAAGAATTTTATATAGTTCACACTGTGTATCTGTGCAGGTATATCATATGTGGGTATATATAATTATAAAACAGAGTAACTGCACGAACCGAAAAATGACAAACTAGCCGTTGCAATGAACATCAACAACAGACTTTAAACTAACTAATTGCACCTTTATCCAATTGAAATAATACAAGTGTCTATTAATAACTAATCTTAAATACACGACCTGTAGCTGAACTGCAGACCAAATCCACGACTTGTAGTAGGAGCTAAACGACTTTGTGGTGAAGCTGTGATAAATGGGACGACGACATGTTTTTCTGAATTCTGGAAACATATTTTTAAAAATATTTTTGAGAGGGGATTGTTTTGGAGACAATGAATTCTTTTCTTTAAAAATAAAAAGGATTCTAATTTCATTGTTTATTAGGGAAACATATTTTTGTGACATTTTTGTTAAAAGAGGGATCATCTAGTTCCATACTTGTACCTAATGTACAATAGCTATATCTCTTTGTTATTGATTAATGCAGCCAGGCCGAAGTAGACTAAATTGAACCTTTTTTTTTTTTTTTTGGATAACTATGGCTACAGGTTTTTCTTTTTAAATTTGGGGTGTTGTAATGTTTTCCATTGGAAAATTAAAATCCTCTTGCTGCGTATAATTTTTGAAAAATTTTATTCAATTCTCAACCTTCTTTCTTTCTCTCTCTTTCTATATATATATATATATATATATATTTTTTTTTTTCCTTTTTTTGAGGAATTGTAGGCTATGATTGAAATTCTTGTTCTGTGAGCATGGTTTGTGTTTAATTTTAAGTATATTTTTTGTTCAAATGACAACTATTTTAATTCTCCCTTGGAATTAAAAATATATTTATTTATTTATTATTAACGCAGAAGAATATTAAAGTTTTTGAGCTTTCTTGAATTCAGAAATATTATTTGGAATTTGAATAAAATTTTTGGATTTTTAATTAGTGTACAGATGAACAATTGGGAGAATGTAATGGTAATTCTCATTGATTCTGTGAAATGATACATCTCTCTTTTATATACAAAAAAACAGAGTAAGAAATTAGCTAACTAATATAACTGCTACAACAGAAACAATAACAGAAAATCCCACCAACTATAACAGCCTATCAGTAAAAACCACGTGGTAAAGTCTGTAATTAATAAATAGTCTAAACGACGCTTAGTTTACAGTGAAATTATTTACACGACAAGTAGCATAACAATAGCTTAGAACTAAGCAACAAAAGCACACTGAGATGTTTAATTGCTTCAATCTTTAATATATACTTTGTTGTGGATCAAATTTTAGTTAATTTTATATACAGTAATAATTAATCAATGAGTGGCTGCATTGCGCTTACTATAATCTGAAGTGGAAACAATATCTGCAGGCTGTGGCTTGGGCTGTTTATCAAGTTTTAAGATTTGCAAGTGAAATGGGTCTGCATTGGATGGTGATTGCAAGGAACTTTTCATGCTGACATTGCACAATGGTGTATTTAACTAGACTGCACGCTTAAAAGAGTGTCCAGTGTCCTGCATGTCTCTCACCCATTGAAAAATCTGATATATAGATCGTAGTAGTTATACCTATAAAAAAAATGTAATAATAATATAGTTATCATTTTAGAGGGAAAAAAAAGGGAAAATAGGTAGAAAGGGTGTTTGGTTGAAAGGAAAAAGGGAGAGAAAAATTGGTGGAACCGACTATTTTCTTTTTGTAGTACAAAAGCCTTAAATAAGCTTTATCATAGCTAATAGTAACACTAACATCTAGGGAGGTAAATGAGCCAATTTTTGACGATGTGAATGTTCAAGCTTGGCTCAACAACAAAATTAGAATGTTCAAGTTTGAGCTCGTTATAAAGTCTAAGAGCTTGAGCTTGGCTTAACTCATTAGTCAAGCCAAGTACGTTTGAGCTTAATATCAAGCTCAAACTTGAGCTCAATATCATGCTTTTGGGCTTGAAATTCAATGCAAGTATATTATCAAGCCCATATCAAGCTTATTGTCTAGCCTATTCGGTTTGGATGAGTGCTCTCAACTCCCAATTAATTTTAAAAAGACATGAGTTTATTTGTCAAAATTCATATCAATATTATTACCAAACTCATAAATAAGTCTAGACTCAACTTGTTTTGTATCGATTCCTAATGTTCACGACCTTGTTTATGAACAATTTTTTTACTTGGGCTTGGCTCATTTGTTAAACAAGCCTAACTAAAGCTTAAGTATGGTTTGTTTATAAACAAACAAACATGAACAAGTGTTTTACAGAGTCAAGTCCGAGCTGTTTATGAACAACTTAGTTTATTTAAAGCCCTATTTCGTACCCACCAAACCTTGATCTTCCCAAATTGGAGAGAAAATAAAAGTAAAAAGGAGAATGTGCATTTTTTTTTTTTTAAATTGTCCTTCCCTACTAGCAAGCATTTGTGCAAGTCGTGTAGGTGGGTATGACTTGATTTGGATTTTGGATTGTATTTCAAAATGGGTTTATGGGTTTGGATGTTTCATTTGGTTTGTAAACAGGTATGGATGTGAGTGTATTCTTTGTGTAATCTAAAATTATTTGTTTGGGTTTAAAGGTCTAGGTATTGTTTTGGTTTGCATTTTTTTGTTTTCTCTAAGTAGAATAGCCGGGTTTTGAGCTTATAGGGGATTTTCTCTAGAATTAATCTATGTATTTTTTTTCTAATTTTATCAGTAGAAGAATCAGTTCTTAGAGAATTTTCTTTTCTAGGAAATGAAAATATTTTAAGGTTTGAGAGGAAGACCAACACGTCCAGATTTGGTAAAGCTCACATGGTGGCACCAGCTATTGAGAGTGAGGTCGATAAAGAAAATAAGAGAGAGCTTTGGGTTTGGAGACCACCGCTACTGGCTAGCGGCATTGAAGGAGTTCAAGAGTATGCTTCGGTCATGGAGGCAGAGAGAGATTTAGAGTGATTTTATCTTTTATTTTTTTTTAATTTTATGTCACATGTCAGCTTATGTGGAAGTCCATGTGGCATAAAAATAATATTTTAATAAGACCATTAGCCACATCAGTATTTTTCATTCATCACTTAATTGTAGGGACCATTTTGATACAATACCAAAAGGTTAGGGACCAAATTGACACATTTTAAAAGTTAAGGACTAAATTGAAAAATGGCTTAAAGGTTAGGGACCAAATATATAGTTTACTCTATTTTATTTTTATCTGTTTCTTTCATTCTCAATCTTTTTTCTTTTACCAGCTTTGGATCCTCTTAGCTTGTAATTTTTATATATACTAGTTTTTGACTCGTGCTTCACACTTTTTTTTTTTTTTAATAAGAAAGTAAATATATAAATTTTGTAGTTATTGTAATGGACAAAGTTCACATGTTTATTGTTAATGTAACTTTCTTTTTTAGCCTCAACATATAACTAATTTCTATTATATATACTTAAATATGAAGTAAGCAATGTATTGAAAGCGAATAATTCAAAAGCATTCATTATTTCAATATCCAACATAAATTTAATTTGAAGAAACTCAATAATAGTTTCATGGATAATACTTTGTAGAATTAAATTTTCTAAACTGTGATTTATTAACTCCTTTCCAATTTCTAACCCAATCTTTTGAGAAGTATGTACAATAATAAAAAAAACAAAAGAATAAGAAATAATATTAACAAATTCTATATGAATAAAAAAAAAATTATATGTGATTCTTTATAAATTCTTTCCTTCCTTTAACCATATATGTTCTATAAATTTTTCTTATAATTCATGCATAAGGACTTTTTTGTTTTTTATAATTCAAGGGTATCCTCAATCCTCATAATTCATAAAGAAGAGCCAACAATGTCATTAAAGTAAAAGACACTTGAACATATTTCTATACATGCCACCATTGGTATTTTATTTTCAATATTTTTTCCTAATTGACGAATTTAATCCAATTAATTAAGCTATTAATATCTACAATAGGAACTTTAAAATCGGTGGAACTAGAAGTTTCATCACACATATTGGCGGCATGAATTAAAAAAACAAAAGAAAAAAAAATATAATCAATTGTACATAAGACCACTAAAATAGCTAATAAACCTAACAACTTCATTTGGCCTAACATCAATACATTATGCACTCCCTATAAAATCTCTCCTTTTTTTTTTTTTTTTTTTTTTTGTGGTTGAGAAAAGATAGACTTTGATTTTGGGCCAAAATGGCAAAATACCCCTTTCGCCCAAAAGTTCCAACAAAATGCCTCTGTTCTGAAACTATTTAAGAATATGCCCCTGTTTTGAAACTTGATTTTTTAAAAATTGATTTTCAATGAAAAACTCGATTTAACGAAAATCTAGTTACTTGAAAAAACTTACATGGAACTCAAGTTCCATGAAATTTTTTGCAAGTTTTTTGCCTATAACTCGATTTTCGTTAAATCGATTTTAAAACATAGGCATATCCCTAAATAATTTCAAAATAGGGGCATTTTGCTGGAACTTTTGGACGAAAAGGGTATTTTTCCATTTTGGCCTTGATTTTGAGGGAAAGTTGAAATTGGTTAAAGTACCAATAGTGCTTTATTCTACAATGAATTCAGGACTAGAGGACAATACTATTTGAAATTCTTGTGCTATGAGTATAGTTTGTGTTTAATCTTAGCAAAGTTTTTGTTCAAATGACAAAAATTTTAATTTTCCCCTTGGAAATTAAAAAAAAAGTATTAACTTCCAAATATTTTAAGGTTTTTGAACTTAATTTCTTGAATACAGAAATGTTATTTAGAATTTGAATAACGAATTCCATTTTAAAGATTTTTGAATTTTTAAAAATTAATACACTTAATGAATGATGACGACCAATGAAAGTTCGGTCTAAAATACGTTGCGCTTTTAGTCAAGTTTATCCACACAATAAATAAATGTGTTAAGTTAGAAAATTCAAAGTTGATGTGTATCCAAATGAACGAAAAGTAAAAAATTCAAAGTTGATACATGTAATGAATGACGACGACCAATGAAAGTTCAGTAAATATGTTGCACTTTCAGTCAAGTTTATCGACACAAAAAATAAATAAATAAATGTGTTAAGTTAAAAAATTCAAAGTTGATGTGTATCCAAATGGACCAAATGACCAAATTCAAAGTTGCTGCACAAGACTTAAAATGTTTTACCTATAAATGACGACCATGCCTTAGTAGCAATTAATGCTCGAGTAAAAAACAACTTTAGCAGCCTAGAGAACAAAACAGTATAGTCAATATCATATGTTCTGTCTATACTTGGGATAGTAAGTCACTTAGGAAAATTGGTCCCTTTTTTTTTGTATAAATAAGGGGGTCTCAATGGGATGAGGGGCTAGCAATTCTCTCCAAAATAATGTGGGAACATAAAAAGTTTTCCATTCTTGACTTTTCACACTTAAATAACATGACTTTCCAACTAGTCATACTAGAGATTTTAGTACCAACAACAATTTCACAACATCAAGAACAAACCCCAGTGTGTATGGTGTCAAATTTCATTATCTCCTATTCCATCAAATAAGTGTTTAATTTTTCATCCACACAAAGTATTGAATAGTAAAGCTTTAGCTGGGCCATGGTCTCAACTACAGTTTTTAAGCATATGTTGGACTTGGATGACAATTTCCACAACATATCATTATGAAAGGCAGAACAAATTTGGAGTGTACACAACGAAAATTTCATCCTAGTAATACATTTAAAGTTTAATACCCAACCACTTTGTTGGGTCAGTGAGGAACCTATTCCAATTCAATTATCCTTGAATTTTGTATACAAGTAATAATCAATGAAATTTCCATCCAAAATAAGTCAAACTTTTGGTAGGGAAGAAAATTGATATCTAGACAAATCAAGCTGTAAGGCCGACTAAAATGGACTATATTCTTAATTTCTTGTCACGATTTGTTCCATGTACAAGACTTATAGTCAATGCTTGGCATTTAAGAGTTGAACATCTTATCTAAAGTCCATGCTCTAAAGCTTGAGAAAAAAATCCATTTAAATTTTAAACCAACACAAAAGAAGAAATTATAAAGGAATTAAAGAAAAATGGAATAGTAAAAAAAAAACGAAAATTTAATATACACTTAAATTCCTATGAGGATGAACAAAATAGCAATAGCCTCTTTTTTTTTTTTTTTTTTTTTTTTTAAATAAAGATTTTAAAAAAAAGAAAAAGAAAAAGAAAAAACCTATGCTTATTTGGTATGCATGATAAAGTACCATGTCACAAAGATTCATTAATTTTCAAGGCTGTGCCATCATTTCCATTTGTACTCATCTTATTACTGGCAAATTATAAAGGTGCAAAAGCAACAGATTATAAAACATGTTATTAATATCTTTTGGTATGGATCCCAGGATAAGCAAATTTAATGACAAACTGCCATTGTGAGAGGACTTACTTGTTAAGTGTTTGACATCCCAACCAAAATCTATTATATGATTAGAATCCCAACTGATCATTCTTGAATCAAATTTTCTTGCGGGATATTAATTATTTTAGGTAAGGTAGTTTCCAATTGATCCTAAGGCTACATTTGTTTTGGGTGAAAAGCATTTCCGGAAATGCTTTTCTGTAATTACGGGTGTTTGGTTGCGCACGGAAAATCAATTTTCCAAAAATTGATTTCAATTGACCAGTGGTCAAAGGTGAAAACCAATTCCCTTTCTATTTTCATTTCAAATCCTATTTTCCGGAAAACTGAGAAACAGAGAGCACGAAGAGAGAGAGAGAGAAAGAAAGAGAGAGCCCAGCGCCCATCGCCGATCCAAGCCCAGCGCCCATCGCCGGCGGCCACGAACCCACGAACCGCCGATCTAAGCCCAGACCCCATCGCCGGCGACCACGAACCCATGAACCTAGTCCCCATCGCCTCACCGCAACGAGCAGACCCAGTCGCACCTTCGATCGCACCGCGCCGCGTTGTCGATCGTCGATCTCCTTCGAACCCAAAACCCAGTGCTCTTCGCACCGGCGAGTCGCACCGTGCCACGCCGTTGATTGTCGATCGTCGTCGGCCCAGACCCATCGCTTTTTCTTCCTCGATCTCTCAGTTTTTTTTTTTTTTTTAAGTTTGATTGTTGTTGTTGTTTTTTTTTTTTTTATGAACTGATTGTTGTTGTTTTTGTTGTTGTTGTGGTGGTGTGGTGGTGATGTTTTGGTAGTTGTAGTTTTTGATTGCCGGAATTTGTTGCCGGAATTTGTTGATGAATTGGCTGTGATTTTGAAATTTTTTGTAACAAAATTTGTTTGGATGCTGAGAAAATAGATGAGAAAATGTGAAAAATTGTAGGAAAATAGCATTTTCCGAATAGAACCAAACACATGAAAATATTTTCTACAACAATTTTCATAATATAACCAAACACTTAAAAATATTTTCCTTTTCCGGAAAATAGCATTTCCGAAAAATATGTATTTTTTGGAAAATATTTTACGGGAACCAAACGGACCCTAAGTCTAATTAAAACATTCATGCATAAGGATTTATTTATTTAATAATTCAATTGTTACAACATGAGGAGGGTGTCCTCAATCCTCATAATGTATAAAGAAGAGCCAAAAATACCATTAAAGAAAAAGACTCTTGATCATATTTCTGTACAAGTCACCATTGGTATTTTATTTTCTTTATTTTTTCCTAATTGACAAATTCAATCCAGTTAATTAAGCTATTAATATCTACAATATGAACTTTAAAATCAGTGGAACTAGAAGTTTCATCATACATATTGGGGGCATGAATTTAAAAACAAAAGAAAAAACAATATAGTTAATTGTAAATAAGACCATAAAAATAGCTAATAAACATAACAACTTTATTTGGCCTAACATCAATACATTATGCACTCCCTGTAAAATCTCTCCTCTTTTTTTTTTTCTTTTTTTTTTTTTTTGCTGAGAAAGATGGACTTTGATTTTTAGAGAAAGTCGAAATTGGTTAAACCACCAATAGTGCTTTATTCTACAATGAATTCAGTACAGGAGCACAATACTATTTGAAATTCTTGTACTGTGAGTATAGTTTGTGTTTAATCTTAGTAAAGTTTTTGTTCAAATGACAAATATTTTAATTTTTCCTATGGAAATTAAAAAAAAAAAGTATTAATGCCCAAAAATTTTAAGGATTTTTAACTTAATTTCTTGAATACAGAAATGTTATTTAGAATTTGAATAAATTTTTCGGATTTGTAATTAGTGCATAAATGAACAATTGAGAGAATGTGATCGTAATTCTCATTAATGCTGTGAAATAATACATCATTGTTTTATTTACAAGAATTAACTAACTAACTACAACGGCTACGTTTCTCAAAAAAAAAAAAAAAAAAACTACAACGGCTACAATTTTCTACTAAGCCTAAGCTTATTGCTGGCAAAAGCAGCAAATTAGTGAAAAAACAAGTTTCTAATATCTATTGGTATGGATCATAAGCAAATTAAAAAAAAAAAAAAAAAAAACTGCCATTGTGATTTGTGAGAGGACATACTTGTTTTGTGTTTGGCATATTAATTAAAATCTATTTCACGATTAGAATTCCAGTTTATTATTTCTTGAATTAAAAAATTTTGGCGGAACATTAATTGTTTTAGAGGTAAGGCGGTTTCCATTTGGTCCCAAGTTTCTCTATCTAAAAGGTTCATGCATTAGATTTAGAACCACGTTTCTACATATATAGAACACCATTGGAATTTTATTTTTATTATTTTTCTTCCTGATCAAAATATTCAGTCCAGTTGATTAATATATTAGTGGAATATGAAGTCTCCTCTGTTCGTGGTACATATTAGTGGCTTGAATTTAACCAACATAAATTTTTTGTCAGTTGTTTTGAACCACTTTCCTTTTTCTTTTTTTTTTTAACGTGAATAAGAATATAAGCTCACAAAAAATAGCTAATAAACATCTCCATCCATTATTATTATTATCATTATGTGTTTTTATAAATACGATAGAATTTTTTTCTCCAAAAAAAAAAAAAAAAAAACAATAGAATTTTAACTTATACTCTTATATCATCAAGTTAAGATGTCAATTAGTTTTTTATGTACGTGAGATTTGAAATTTGAATTCCAAATTTCTTACTTGATAATAAAAAACTTTATTAGTTGAACTAATCAGAACCCACTATTTTATATAATTTGATGTATTATATATATGTTCTATGGTTCCAAGTAGAACCCTCAATTAAATAAATAATAAAACTATAGTATACCCAGTGACTTAAAGTCAAAGTCAGACCTATTCCATTTCAATGATCCTTTGAATTAATTTTTTTTTTCTTTTTTTTTTTTTTTAAAGTTTTGATACATGTAATGAATGATGATGACCAATCAAAGTTCAGTCTAGAATACAATGCACAATTGGTCAAATTAGAAAATAGAAAATTGAAATGCATCCAAATGAACTGGAGTATATTCAACATTAGTGTGCCTGGATGACTTCCCAGATACAAACACTACCAAGAAAATCAATGTGTGTCAAAAAAAAATTAGATTTTGACAAGTGCACATTCGTGAACTTTTGGTTGCACGCTAGTATTGATTGGGAAAGATTTTGCGCCAGAGCATCACACATTTTCAATTAATTTGGATGACAATTTCCACAGTATATTATCAAATGGAGAAAAAACTAGTGTATAGTCAACGTTGGTGTGCTTGGAAATAAATTTGTTCCTAATGAGATCTTTTCTAAGAAAATTGGGCCAAGCACGAGGAAGACTTCCAAGATAGAAACACTAACAAACTTTCTTTTTAACTTTATATACATTCTACCCATGACACTTTAGTTTGTTACGTTATTCTACCTATGTGCAATATTGATAAAATTTCCAATGCTACCTATTTTAAAGTTTCATTTGGATATAATAATATCGTATTCAACTAAATTCAATCCGTTGGTTAGGACAATGCTTCATTTTTTTGAGTAACCTCACTAAAATTAGTAACAAGCATAACAACTTGAACAGTGGACACTGCTTCATCTGACCTTAAAATGAATTTGATTCATAATTAAGGGTCCGTTTGTTTTGGGTGTAAATGGTTTTAGGAAATCATTTTCCGTAAAATAGGCTGTTTGGTTGGATTTGAAAATAGGCTTTTCCGGAAATGCTTTTTAGTTGACCGTAAAAAATAAGCTTTGACCCCGGAAATTCATTTCAGTTCCTATTTTCACTTTAAATGGTTTCCAGACCGAGAGAGAGAGAGAAGAACCAGGCGCGCAAAGAGAGAAAGAGAGAGAGAAAGGACTCACACGCAAACACAAAGAGAGAGAGAGAGAGATTGCGAACCCAAACCCAAGATCGTCGCACCATCGGCGAGATCGTCAAACCCGAGATTGCGAACCCAGACCCACGAACTGCGAATCGCACCGCACCGATCGCACCGCAACGATCAAGCAAAGATCGAACCCAGTCGCCTCACATGCCTACGCCTTCAAACCCAGTCGCCTCATCGCAACGATCTGACTGGATTTGATGATTTTTTTTCTTTGGTTTTGTTTCTTTTGTGGCTTTTGATTACCGGAGTTTGCTGCTGTGGGTTGAATTGGAGTTTCGGTGGTGTGTGGTGTTGTTTCGGTGGTGGGTATAAATTTCGGTTGTTGTGGGTTGAAATTTTCTGTAATAAAATTTGTTTGGATGCTAAGAAAATGACTGAGAAAATGTGAAAATTTTGTAGGAAAATAGCATTTTTAGAATGTTACCAAACACCGAAAATTATTTTCCGGACTATTTTCCATTGCACAACCAAACAGCCTAAATACATTTTCCTTTTCCGAAAATAACATTTCCAGAAAATATTTTACATGAACCAAACACAGCCTAAAATGCAAAGCCTACTTCAAGGCATATTCTTTTTGGTAAGCACGAACTACTTGTACTACTGTACATTATAAAAAGCTTGTACTACTTGTACTATCAGCATTGACAAAGTTTGATGCTTTATTCTGTAACCCTCTTTTTCTAATGGAAAATGAAGGACCTTGCTTGTTGCCGTCAAAGTTTTTAGACCCAGACTGTTCATTGAACCGTAAAAGGATGAAGTTCAAGATTTTTGGGTTGAACCAAGGTCGAACTGTGATGACGTTATAATTAATTTAATAATTATTTAAAATATAAATAAATTAATTAAATTAATACAAATAAAAAAATCAAATAAAATGTATTTTTCATAAAAATTCCATAATTTATTTAACGTGCCATTTTATTAACAAAAACAAAACAATAGATGCAGTGATGCACTTAGATATTTTGAACAAAAATTGAATAATAATAATAATAATAATAATATAAAAAGCTCTTTGTTCCATTTCATGATGACAAGTCTTGGTTGTAGTACAAAATTTTGAATTAAAGTAGCATTGTTATCAAAGCACGTGGGTGGGTGGCTCTACAACATCAGACTCTGCCCAGTTATATACTCCTACCTCCATTCTACAAGACTCACAAGTGTATACACTAATAAGAAATTCTAATGCCTCCTATTTTGTCAAATGAATGTTGGAATTCTTCATTCAAACCATTTTGATTAGCAAATCCTGGGCCAGAGCCTCACTCTTTTTGACTTGACATGGATGGTATTTTCCACAACATATGAACATATAAAAAAAAAAAAAAAAAACTATTGAGTGTATTTAACGTTAGGTTCAATGGGAAGAAATTTGGTTCGAGTAAGAGACAATATTTTGAAGAAAGTTGTGGCCAGCACGAGAAAGAATTCCAAGGCACAAAACACTGACTAACAAGAGAATCAATGTCTCCATTTCTTTTTTGACACACTTAAAATTTATAACATTCATAAAATTTTTGTTTTACTTTTAGTTTTAGATGATAAAATTCATAATATTGTGCCTCTCAGTCCATGATCTCAGTTCATTACGCTTCCCACGCACAATAAAATTTTGACACCGTGTAGAAATACACCAAAATCATATGGGTGGGACATCTTTCAGTCCACCTAACAGAAGTGGGACAAAAGGATGATTTAGATTTAGTGATTTACCCTAATTTGAAGGCTTCTTTTTGCATTTTGTCAAAGAATTAATAAGCATAACAATTCTCATAAAATGAGGCGGAGATCGAATGTAAAAATTAGGATAAACCACCACTAATTACGTATTTGCAATGGAGTCCGGAAAACATTGTGTTTGATGTCGAAATTTTGGTTCACATCCATGACACTCACGTAGAAGTTATTCTTAATAATCTCAACTTTGGTTTATAATTATATAGTCACTTCACATTTTCATACGTAAAGCACATGACTTTCTAGTAACCAGCTAAAGCTATATCACAACGTCAAAAAAGAAACCCAATGTAATCGGTAAGAAATTCCAATGTCTCCTATTTAATCAAGTGAATGTTGAATTGAAATACACAAATTTTGATAAAAGATGCTCGGCAGGGTCTAACACGTTTTGACCTGACATGGATCATGGACGGCACTTTCCACAACATATTATTATTTATGGAGAAAATAAAAGCTCTTGAGTGATTTAACGTCAGTGCGCAGGGCTAGAAATTTCGTTCGAGCAAGAAAATATATTTTCGAAGAAAGTTGTGCCCAGCACAAGAAAGCAAACACTGAGAAGAAAAGCAATGTCCCCACCTTTTTATTTTACTTAGATTTTGTTACTCACACATTCATAAACTTTTGATTTTACTCAGATGATGCCTGTTTGGTTTCAAAAAAAGTGGCGTATTTACTTTTCATTTTCTTTATTTTATATTCAAAATAAATAAATAAGATCTTGAATTTGAATATAGAAAAAAGTTTTACTGAATTAACTTTTCTTCACTTGTTTCTTAGATCAATCTTCTTGTTTTTAATGATACTACTTATTATGTTTGAACAACACACTTTTTGATACATTAATCCCAATTTAGATTTACCATATTATAAATAAAGTGCGTTTTATCAAAAAATAGGAGCTCAAAATATGTAAATATGCAAGGTCCACATCTACAAGACTCATCAATGCTTGTCGCCAAATGTGTGGTAACATCAACAAACAAACCCACATTGTCCATATTAGTAGAAAATCAAGGTTTCTTTTTTCTTTTCTTTTTCTTTTCTTTTTTTCCTTTAGTTTTTGACACTGCTCCTGCATTTCAAGAGTCCGTATTAGTAAAGGCAGTTTATTTATTTATTTATTTATTATTTTTTTTAATGTTTTTTGCTTTTTGCTTTTTGTTTCAATTTTTTTTCCAAATAGTCTAATTTTTTTTTTCAAATAAACTAGTTTTTAATTTTTTAACATATTTAACGTAAAAATTACTAAATATTATATCTCTTTTGATAAACTCTGTAAAAATAAGCACGGACACCAAAGCTCAACACAATATGCATGACTCATGTACAATAAATATTGACACCTTTCCAAAGACACCAATATTTAAGACAGAATACATCCAATGTAAGTACGTAGCTAATTTTTTTTTGCAACTCCACCAATAATAAATAAATAAATTTGTCTTTGATCAAGAGCTCCAGAATTATTTCAATCCCGAACATTTTTTTAGAAATTTAAAAATAAAAATAAGAAAAGAAAAAAAAACTGAAACTTTTTATTTTTTTTTCCATAAAAGTAGTATCAAAACTTTCTTAAAATGATCTATTAATAAATGGCCTAAGAACACCCGTTAACTAAACATTTTTGTAATTCTAATAAGCAATATTTACCTAATGATCTCATTACTAAAGCTTTTGTCATTTTTTTCCCACAATATTTCAAAGTAAATCAAGCTAAATTAACCTTACTTTATAATAATAATAATAATATTCTAACCATCAAAATAGTATCACCTTAAAAAAAAATCACTAGAATAAATACCAGCTAATTAAAAGTTAAAAGTAAAAAGTTAAAATCAAAGAGATATTCTATTTTAATGATCCTTGATTTTTTTTTTTTAAATTGATAAAGTAATGAATGACAATAACCATTCAAAACTGCATGTAAAAGAAGTTGTACAACACTTTTCTCAAGTTAAAAAATTGATATATGTATCCAAAAATGAACCTATTATAATGTCCCACAAAATGGCCACATCTACAAGACTTACAGAGTCAATGCTTGGCGCCAAATCCTTAATGCGTGGTAGAAATTTAAAGCATAAGAAAGCTTATTAAGCTCAAACAAACTCTTCCCTCCTCAATGGTAAGCACAAATTCAATAAGACGTTCTGTTTCCTATATTATTATTATTATTATTATTATTATTATTATTATTATTATATAATTTTATCATACAAGTAGTGGTATTATTATCACCTTAAACCTTTATTTTTTTTATTTTTTTATTATTATTTTGAGAGATTATTACCTTAAACTTTGTTTTTATACAATCACTATTATAATACTCAAAGACATAAAAGTCATGGTGGGACATATTAATCAATTTGCGATTTGAGGGTGGAATTGATAAACTTAGCTTATTAATCAATTTATGGTAATTTATCTTTTGAGCCTTAGAAAATTTCAATCCGGCCTAGTTTTTGTAATTCCAATGAAGAGTATTTACCTATGATAACTTAAAACTTTTGTCCCCTTTTTCTTTGCAATATTTAAATGTAAGATCTAGGTAAAATTTACACGATATCCTATTATTATTACAATTCTTATAAAATTTAAGAATAGAAGCAGTGATATTATGAGTTTATCACCTTAAAAACTTTGTTGCTAAACAATCACTACCATAATACCCAAAGAATTAAGTCACAGTAGGACATATTCTGTTTTAAAGAATGTTGAATTTTGATACAAGTAATGAATGAGTATTGAGTCTATTGACCAATCATATTACCGTGTAAAATGTGTTGCACTTTTCAAAAAGATAGAAAATTGGGATGTATCTAAATAAAGGGTCCCATCTACAAGACCTAGTCAGTCAATCCCTAATGTGTGGTTGAAATTGAAAGCATCAAAAAACCGATTAAGCTCAATACAATAAGATGGATGGGTCATGGGTCCGCTTCCTATAAATAAGTCCTATGCCATTGGTACCATGTATGTATCACCAAGCACAACAAAATCATAAATCAGTTTTGTTATTATTTTTACAAAGAGCATGATGATGACGACGAAGGAGGGTTCCTTGTTGAGAATTACTTTAAGCCTTCTCCTTTCTTTGATCACCATTCATCCTCCTCCTAACTTCTGCACTGCCCACTCTGACTCTGAGGTTCGTTGCATTGAAAGCGAGCGACACGCCCTTCTCAACTTCAAGCATGACCTTCTAGATCCTTCAAACCGACTTGCCTCTTGGGCTGCTGCATCTGACGTGGATTGTTGTGACTGGGTCGGTGTTCTCTGCCACAACGTTACCGGTCACGTCCTCCAACTCCGTCTCAGAAGCTATTATCGTTTGGGTGACGAGCTTACAATTTATGATGAAGACCAATGGGAAGCTCAATACGAAGCTTATGAGAGGTCAGTGTTCGGCGGTAAGATAAATCCTTCTCTGCTTGATTTGAAGCATTTGATTTACTTAGACCTCAGCTACAATGATTTCGGTGGTACTCACATTCCCAAATTCCTCGGTTCAATGGGGAGCTTAAGATATCTTAATCTCTCCCATGCGGGATTTGGGGGATTGATTCCTCATCAACTTGGGAATCTCTCTAATTTGCACTATCTCAATCTTGGAGGTAATTATAATTATAATTATTTATATGTCAAGTACCTTCAATGGCTCTCTGGTCTTCCTTTACTACAACACCTTGATTTGAGTTCTGCAAACCTTAGCAAAGCCTCTGATTGGCTACAGGAGATAAACAAACTCCCTTCCTTGTTAGAGTTGCGATTGTCATTTTGTCAACTTTCTGGTTTCATCCCACCACCGATACCCAGTATTAACTTTTCATCTCTCACCACCCTTGATCTTTCATCCAACAGTTTTGAAAACACTTCAATTCTGTTTTGGGTCTTTGGTCTTCATAATCTGGTTTCTCTTGATCTATCTTACAATCAGTTTCAAGGTCCAATCCCTGTTCATCTCCAGAACTTGACTTCGCTTAGGCACCTCGATCTATCTTACAACACTTTCAACTCTTCAATTCCCAATTGGCTGTACAGTTTTAGTCATCTTGAGTTGCTCAACCTCCAGTACAATCATTTGCAAGGTACAATCTCTAGTGCTATTGGAAACCTAACATCTGCCATTAGCATAGACTTGTCAGTCAATGAACTTGAAGGAAAGGTACCAAGATCTTTGGGTAATCTCTGCAACTTAAAGGATATTACATTGTCAGAAAACAAATGGAGTCAAAAGATATCTGAAATCTTTGAAAGTCTATCAGGATGTGTTTTAAATAGACTAGAGATCTTAGAAATGGACAGTGCTCAACTGTCTGGGCATTTGCCTGATGAACTTGGGCAATTTAAAAATCTGGTCATCCTTTCTTTGGGGTTTAATTCAATTTCAGGTCCAATTCCATGGTCTATAGGAAATCTTTCCTCTTTGAGATCCTTGGAACTTCAGAGTAATCAAATTAATGGAACTGTCACTCAAATTTTTGGACAACTTTCAAAATTAGAGTCTCTGAATATTGGTTTAAATATGTTGGAGGGTGTGGTGTTAGAAGTTCATTTTGCCAATTTAATGAGATTAAAAACACTTCTTTCATCTCAAAACCGACTGACTTTAGAAGTAAGTGACAATTGGACCCCTCCTTTTCAACTCAACCATTTAGATTTGGGATCATGGAATTTAGGGCCGAAATTTCCTTTATGGCTCTGTTCACAAAAGCAACTTTTGACCTTGGGCATATCCAACACAAGGATTTTAGATGCAGTTCCTCATTCCTTTTGGAACTTGACTTCTCAGCTTACTTATCTAAATATCTCTCATAATCAGATCTATGGAGAGATTCCACATATCCCAATGATTTTGTCCTATTCTGCAATAATAATTGATATGAGTTCAAATAACTTCACAGGTCTATTACCTTGTATATCCTCTAATGTGAGCTTCCTTGATCTTTCTAACAATTTACTATCTGGATCTATTTCTCACTTTTTGTGTTACAAGATGAATGAGCCCAAAAAGATGGAGTTTCTCAATCTTGGAAAAAATCTTTTATCAGGGAGATTAAGTAATTGTTGGATGATGTGGCAAAGCTTGTATGCCTTAAATTTGGGAAAAAACAATTTCACTGGTAGTATTCCAACATCCATTGGATCATTGGTTCATCTTTTGTATTTGCACCTAGACAACAACAGATTCTCTAGAAAATTACCATCATCTTTGATAAATTGTAAAGAGTTGGTGACCATTGATATTGCTAAGAATGATTTTGTTGGAAGCATACCTTCTTGGATAGGACATAGACTTTCGAGCTTGGTGATTCTTAACCTTCACTCAAATAATTTTCAAGGTTACATCCCAGAAGAACTTTGTTCTCTAACATCGCTCCAAATCTTGGACCTTTCACATAATAAGCTATTTGGAAGCATACCTAGATGTGTCAACAATTTTAGTGCCATGGCCACAAGTAAAAATTCAGATTATCCCTTTATGTTATATCTCTTTTCAACAAGATATAATTCTATGCCTTTTGAAAGTCAATTGATTGTGATTAAGGGAAAATATATTGAGTATTCCACCACTCTTCGACTGGTTAAAATTATAGACCTTTCTAACAACAATTTATCAGGTGAGATCCCTAAAGAAGTGACTCGTCTCAAAGGATTACAATCATTGAATTTGTCATTTAATATCTTGACTGGAAGAATTCCTGAGAAAATAGGTGATTTGGGATCAGTGGAGTCTATTGATTTCTCAAGCAACCAACTTTCTGGTCAAATTCCTCAAAGTATGTCAAGTTTGACATTTTTAAGTCAGTTGAACTTGTCAAACAACAATTTGATTGGGAGAATCCCGTCAAGCACTCAACTACAAAGTCTCAATGCATCCAATTTTTTTGGAAACAAACTTTGTGGACCTCCACTTACTAATAACTGCACTATAAAGTATGTACAACCAAACATTGAAAATAAAGAACACAAAGTTTTTAGTGGACTTGTGGTAGATTGGTTTTATGTGTTCATGGCAGTTGGATTTGCTGTTGGATTTTGGGTTGTATTGGGTCCTTTACTGTTGAACAGGCAATGGAGGGCTTTGTACTTTCAATTCCTGGATCACCAAGGGTACAAGCTTAGGGGTGTAGTGACACAAACTTGGCAGTGTTGTAAGTAATTGTTGTAAGATTCTTAATATTTAGTGCAAATGTCATGTAATCATATTAATCAATAGTTTGATGATTTCTTTATGATCTTGAAGCTCATAACTTCTTGTATTACTTGCTATTGTTGCTCCATTAACATTTATGAATATGATGTTTCTTCTTATGAACGTCAATGTCAGTCCAATTTGTAGCTTTATAATTCCTATAGATTAATGGTGTAAAATTACATTTTAGTTCTTAAAAGTAATTGATATGTTAAAAGTAAATATTCAATACCCTGCAACGATGCCCATTTTCTCTTTAGAATCTCTTAGTGATCACTTTGTAAAGTCTCAATGAAAACGACAACATGTTTCTGCATATATGGGCAAACTATTTGGTGGATTCCTTGCAACTGGTATCTAAGAAGGAAGCGTAGGCTCCACTATAGAGGAGTGTGTCTCAAAAGTCTATTTTTTCCTTGGTGAAAAATTCAATATTTATTGGGAAATAGGTGATGACCCACATGATGTGCTAGTATGCTATAGGTTTTTTGGTTCAGAATTTTCTTTTTTTTTCTTTTTTGAGAATCAGAAATTTCTTTTTGAGTTCCATGTCTTGTAACTACACCTTTAAGATCACGGTCAAGGAAGGCAAAGAGTCCAATCAGAGAGAACTATTTGCAATCGAAGAAAATTGGAGAAAGTGGGGTTGGATGAGGTGAGGTTCATTGTGGATGTGAATCTTGTGGGGATTTCTAATATGCTCAAAGAAGCTTTTCCCACTATGAAGAATTGGAGTGATTGTGGGTCATGCCCCCCCCCCCCCCCCCCCCCCCCAGGCCAATCAGGTAGGACATCCCAAGATCTAACTCAATTCTAAAAAGTGAATTAATAAATACATGTTATTGTTTTGTAATTTTGAATTTTATGTCTCTACATAGGTTGTTAAATACAGTTACATGGCTTTTTCAGTGTGTATCTTTGGGCTTCGTGGTTTGATAGAGGCATTGCAATAGGAGGTTTATTTCCTTTGACGTTCAAGTCTCATATTCCCTCCGGACATTGATACCCCTAGTTTAGTAGAAAGGTATGAAAATTGAGTTGTCTATGTCCTTAATTACGCTGCATTTTTTTTTAATTTATTCTTAGCAACATATTGGTGACACATTGTGTTGCAACTTGCAAGTGACAGGCTCGATTAGGAGCTTGTGTTTAGCTGTGACAAATATATTTATATGACTCCCAACTCTTTATTGTGAGTTTGCTTTAAATGTAACAGATGGCTTTTAACATACTGGATTTATTGATTGCAAAAGTTCATATTTTGTGGTACATTGAAATAAGCGTTCCCAACTCTTTACACTTTTTTCTTTGAGATTTGTTTCCCTTTCATGATGTCCCATGACTCCCTTCATTGCACATTAGAAAAATCTGAATCCTAATCTTGAATATTTGGGTTGGTACCTAGATGTGTATGTGAATGTTTATAAAATTAGGTTTGCTGAAGAGGGATTTGTGTCTAGTTAAAATGGGATTTTGTTGAATTGGTGATTAACCTAATTTGGGTATGAAGAAGTTATGGGGTAAAGTTAATTCTCTGTGGTGTTTTGTGTATGTTTTAACATTGTTTGCAATGATTTATCAATTGAAATTACAGGTAGCGCTCTCTCTCTCTCCCTCTCTCAACATTAGGGTCAATAACACATACTTTTATATGCTCAAAACTCAAAGTGGCAATTAGATCTACACACATACCAAAAAAATGAATAAAAAGGTGGCGATTAGCAGCCTAGAGGGGTTTTCGTTGTTTTGAATGAAGGTTTTGAGGAAGCGGGCTGGTGGGGTTCAAACCCAGTGTTCAGGCACTACTAGAGGGGTTTTCGTTGTTTTGAGATTTTCATCAATTTAATAATCTCATCATGAAAGCTATGGTTTTGTTTGGGTTGCTCCTGATACCTTTTTAGTGTGATTTTATTATTATTTGAAGATATGTATACTATGGCAATGTATTTGTACAATTGTTTTATTTCAAAAACATAAACAATGAAAATGATGCTGAGATTGTATTTGCATTTGGTAGAGTGATTTTGGAAATTTTCTCCTTCAACTTTTCTTGAATCAAAATTTTAGACCCATTTCATTGAACTTTTTGTAGGTCTTGTTTTTTGCAACACGTTACTTAACCCAAAAGGAAATGGATTTGGGCAATTGGACCCAATAATGTTTTATCAATTTTTTCTTTGTTTCTTGTTCATGTGGGACTTCCACTCACATTTGTATAGGCAAAAATTTTTGTTGCTTCATCTTCTGTGAGTTAACTAATATATGATTTCCCTTATAGGCTTATAGCTAATCCATGGAATTGGTCATATAATTTGGCGTTGCTGGTTAGAGTACCCAATGTGGTCTTATGGTGAGACATGCAATTAACAAAGGATGGAATTGAGATTTGCACACCAGATGTTCGGCTGAACATCTCTACTGATATTGCAGGTATTTTGAAAACAGGAAAAAGGTTACCTAATTAATGGGGTCCCTACCAAAGAATGAATTTTTGTGGATACAACCTTCAAGGAGCAAACAACTGTTGCCTGTAAGTAAAAGTTGTTTCAAACATTGTTTCTTTGTATTTGCTATTGGCAACTTGGATGTCTTGTGAACCAGATATGATGATTTGATAGCATACTTTCTTTACTTATGGTTAAAGATTATAATTATCCAATGCTATTCTTAAGGAAGCAAGGAAATATGAGACTGAATGTGCCTTTTCAACATTAAAATATTATTTCCAATGACTCTTACAGTGGCTATCATGCTGTGTGCTACATATTTCATATAATATTTTGCATTAACAATTAATGATAATTTCTGTCTTTCTTCCAGTAAGGAGTTTTCTCTCGAACTAATAAGTTTGATGGCAATGAGTTCCAAATTCTCACTATTAAAAATGTGGCTTCAGTGTTCACGCCACCAGGTTTCTGGTTGAACATTCAGGTAAATAAAATACCACAATTGCTTCTTAAATTTTTGATTGGACCTTCTTTATTCTTATCTTTGGTAAAATGTTTCTCTAAACATGTAGGATCTGGATCTATTTGCACGGTTATCATTTGACCCACCCTATTGTTCTAATACTTGTGCAGAATGATCAATTCTTCACTCAACACAATTTGAGTATGAGAAGCTTTATACTTGCTGTATCTAGAAGTGTAATTGTTAATTATATTTCACCACCAGAGGTTGCTTTCCTAAGAAGAATTACTGCACAATTTAATTCAAAACAGCAAAACTAGTCTTTCAGTTCCTAGGACAAGATGAGATTGAGCCTTCAACCAACCAAAATTATGGTCTCTCTTAAAGAATCTTAAATTTGTCAAGACATTTGCCTCTGTAAATCTTGTTCTCGAGGCTTACTTATGGCATGTAGATGAAATTGATTATTTACTAGGTCATGGAGAAGAGCTAGAAGTTTTTGCATCAGATTTTGCAAATGATGCTCCACTTAGCATCAGTTACAGTTATGATCCTGTAACTCAGTTCTTGAATTACATTGACAATGGCAACTTCTCTGTTAATGATGTGCTAGCTGACGTCCCACTTATACTCCATCAGAGGCTATAGGTAAATTTTTGTCTTTTTTTCCACTGTTAAGAAAAGTGTTCACCTAAAATTATTCATAACTAAAAATTTTATTGTATCAGTTCATTCTAAATTTCTAGCTGTTTTGATTTCTGTACATTCTCTTACAAAGTTAAATTGTTCTGCCTACCTGAATCCCCTGACAGATGTATTGGATTTCTAACTATCAAATCAATAACACTTCTAATTGCGATTTCCTGGGTTTGGCTAAAAGGTCTCATTGATAGATTTCTCCTTTATCCATTTGTTGAATTTTTAGCACATTCAATGTGATATGATTTACTCTTTGTCAATGGAATCATGTGGATATCAGTGTGCATTTCCAGATAACCTTAACAACTTTCCTGCATTTTGTTCTTAACTGGTGCTATTTCTAACTTCGTATAGATGCGTTCATGATTCATCCTGCTCTTCATGAGAAGTTAAATGTTTAATAAATTTGAACCCAAAAAACAAAAATACTAAAACTAGAACTCATTGTTTTTTGGAAACATTTCAATTTCATTCTCAATCCTGGGACCATCTTTAATGTAGAGCTCCTTGATCAGGTTACTACAGAACCGAAAATGGATTTTGTTCTATTAGTACTTGCATATGATTTTGTATATCACATGCCACAATTGCATTCTAGGAACTGAAGGATTAAAATATCATTTCTTATAGCTGCATTTTATTTAACATTAATGGCGTGATAATTCTGACATAATTAGTTAAGTTTTCTCTACGATAGATTAGTGCCTGCTCATTTTAATAATATTTTCTTCAAGATGCTGATCGCTCTTCTCACATTGCAGATTTCTTTGCTCATCTAGACCAAAATGCTTCCGCACAAGGTATATCACTACTACATGTTGCATCGAATAAAAACTGATTCTTTTCTCCTTATAACTGATTGATAAGGTTGTCTAACTGTATGTTTTTATGTAAATTATACTTTTTTAGAATATTGTTGTTTACCTTTTTCTTTCACCTTCCTCTGTCTTCAGCGAATCCTTTGGTTATCTCTAAATATGGAGCAAGTGAAGATTATCCTGGTTGTGTGGATTTAGCACATACGAAAGCTATTTGAATCATGTAGGTATACTTGACTGTCTTGTTCGATTGGCAAAGGATGGGACTCAATTTGCTTTACTTAATTTTTTTGTAAGCATTCCTATGCAATATAATTAGGTGGAATGGTAATTATATTGGTCAAATTTGGTCTAGGGGGCTCTGGTGTGCAGAATCATCTTCAGCTCTTTTGCACAGGACACTACAGAGATCAAGGAACTCTTGAAGCAGAAAGGAGGTGACATTGGCTGTTGAAGAGATTTTCTATGTCGTTTTTGAAGAGCCAAAGTTATTTTAAGACAGTTTCAATATATATCAAAACTTAAGGCACGAATTGGATGATAAATTGTGTGGATTTGAGGAGATACAATTTGCTTACTGCTATCTAAAATTTTGATTCTTATCTGAAACTAAGGATGCAAGATTTGTTGGATGAACATATGTAGAAAGGAATATAACCTGGATATGCAGTTCTTAATTAAAGAGAACCTTATGACTGATTTAATTGACTTGAATTATTTGGTAGAGTAGAATGATGAACATATGTAATTGGTATTAGTTGCCAACCACCTCTATGGTCATCATCAAAGGAGACGCCTGTGTTCACTAGCAGTAAGACTTGTTAATTTCATATTTCTTGAATTCCTATATGCATGCTAGCATAGAACCAACATTGAAGCAAGTCTTTTTGATCCATCTTTATTTTGAATGTGTGATAGAATTTAACTGTCACAAAAGTTTATGAATTTTGACACTTACAACGTCTGTTCCATTTCTAGTCAAGGTTTGCTTGTTAAGTTTTTGACTTGTCAACAATTTTTTTTAATTTTGTTTGTGAATGAGTTATCTGTAAAGATCTGGATTCTAAATTAGTTTGTAGCAATGATCAACTCGTTGGCATATTTGATAAAGGCCTTTCATTTCAATGTTTCATTGATTTCAACCACAAAGGCACAAACTCATGCTCACTGTTGTGCTCATTCATGTGTCAAGACAGTTGCAGAGTTAATTACCAATTTGTTGCAGTCCTTTGCTTTGAGTCAGTTACCAATATGTTGTGACGTTTGATTGAGCAGTAACAATAGTTGTTAATGCATTTCCACACGACTTAGCGGCAAAAAGCATTACCTTCTTTGTGTAGATATCAGTGTACGTCAGTATGTGAATGTACCGAATCAGAGGTGCTTCAACTCATAGAGCCCCACTTCCACAAAAAAAAAAAAAAAAAAAAAAAAAACCCTCCATAGAGTTCATTTTTTTTTTATAAGTTTTATAATTTTTTGGGTATAATTTTGCATTTCTTCATTGTGTGCATCACAAGTCAATAATCTTTAAAACAGCCAGTGAGTACCCCAAGAGAGTTGATTGTATTAGGAAAGGCAGCGTACAACTAGTCCTAAAGTTTCTCCAAGTAAAAAATACATGCACCACCATTAGTATCCTATTTGATATTTTCTTACTAATTGAATTTAGTTAATTACGCTATTGATGTATCCAATTGGAACTTTAAAATGAGTGGCATTGGAAATTTCATCAACACTACGTATTGGTGGGATGAATTTTACCCAAAAATAATAATAATAATAAGTGTAAACTGTTTTTAACCATTTTTTTGAATAACCTCACTAAAATTAATAACAAGCACAACGACTTGGACACTGCTTCTTTGAGCAAATACCTTCTCTCAACTTTTGGTCACTTTCAGGCAAACTTTGGTAGTTCCAATTTGATGTTATTTTACTCAACTGGATTAATGAAATTTTCAAAAAAAAAAAAAAAAAAAAACCTCTATAGAGCTCCATTTTGTTTGTGTGCATGGTTTGTGTTTAATTATAGGTATATGGGCCTCACAGTTTCTATTCAAATGACACATTTTAATTTTTCTTCAGAAATTATCAAAAGAAAATATTATGCTCGCACAAGAATTTAAAGGTTTTTAGTTTTTCTTGAATTTAGAAATGTTATTTGGAATTCAAATAAAATTTTCAGATTTTTAATGTAGTGTACGCTTTGTTGTGGATCAAATTTTTAGTTTATATGTAGTAGTAATAATCAATGACGAAGATTTTTAGATTTATTGGTATATTAATTTATTTTTCTTTTCCAATCTTTTCTACAACTTATAATGAAGATTTTAAATTCAAAAAATCAATCTCTTTTACTTTTCTCTATTCCCTTGGCATCTTGACTGATCTAAATCGTTTTCATACTGTGGGGGCCTTTTTGCTATGTTGGGCTGGGCTGCCCTTTTGTGATCGTAAGCCCAAGTGTTCTGGGTTGCAGGAGTCGAGACCGGGCCAAATGGAACTCAACTTGGCCTGGCTTGTGCGCAAACTATGCCTCGTCTGCCTAGGGAGTGCTTTACCGCAGGCCGAGTTGACACAGAGGAAGGCTCACGGCAAGCAGAGCATTTTTAGAGAAAAAATGCTTACGGCAGGCAGAGCTGTTTCGGAAAAATGTTTACGGCGGACAGATATTATTGATGAACAAAAATATACATTTTGGAATGACCAGATAACACTTTTAATGGGAAATGATAAAATAATCCATAATCACAATAATACTTAACAATCCTTAAATAAATTAGTAAGGGAGAATGGTGATAAAATTAATCAATCGACATAGAATAAGTTTGGTTTCGTCCGTAGGAGTAAAGCCAAAGTGGAAGAACACCTCTTCTCAACGCGATTAACCTCCGAGGAAAAGAAATCCTACCGTGAAGTTAATGGGTTTGAGGGAAGTGGACCCAAATGGTTAATACCCGAGATGAATATGGAAGAGAACAGGGATTCGAGAGGGAGAGAAGGGAAGAAGCCTATTGGTGCATGCCACCAGCTCTCACTCTTTTTTCGTTTCTATCTTTCCTCTCTTTTGTTCTTTTTTTCTTTTTCTTTCTCTTAGTGATTTCTACCCTTGGTTGTTTTTAGTGTTGTGCTTCCCCTGTTTTGCTAAGTGTGTTACAGAATAGTTTCTTTTTCTTTTTGTATTGCCTTCCCTTTCACCCTTTTTCTTTCTCCCTTTTTTCCCCCCCTATGTACACGGCAGAGGCTCCATTCTTATAGCGCCTGCTGTGAGTGGATTTTTACTATTCTACCCTCCAACCGTTTTCGTCTGGTCTGGGAGTACTTGCTGACATTACTGTTCCGTCTGTGGGTTCCCCTGTTACAGGTACAGACACTTTTGTCCATTAGTCTGCCGCGGCATTCCTGCCTGCCGCGGTGATGTTTCTTCTCTCTCTATCCCTCGTGGCATGCACCTATTAGTTCCTACTCAGCGTTGCCTCTTTTGGGTGGTATGTCATCCCAGCAGGACGTATCCCCTAAAAGAGTTTGGGCAGGAATCTTAAAACAGGCATTCCCCTCTCCCTACCTCCAAACCGTGCCCTTTTACCTCTGACCCATGACCCCACCATGTCCTGCATTGGCTGGGTACAGGCTGGCGATGCCTGGGCCTTGCGCGTGTTTACGACTGAATCCTGCATGCTGTTCATGTATTTGCCGTGGACTGAAGACTTTGCTCGCCTGCCGCCCGTTTCCGGCTTTTTCACGAGTTGCTATTCTGATTTCCCGCTCCTTCAGGGTCTGGGCTTTTACTTAGTGTTTGGGCTTTGTTTTTTCCTTTCAGCCCGATTCGTTTAATTACCTTTGCTTTCTTTCCGCATTATTTAGCCTTTCCTGCCGCGGTGACTTCTTCCTGCTGGGCCTTTTCTCGGGCCTGCCGTTCCAATTCTTTCCCCCAGTGACCCAATCAATGGTGATCTCTGGTGTTCTTGCTTATGGGCTCTCATGTCCCTTCTTTCCTTGGGCCTATCCGGCCCATTTCTTTGGACATCCTTGGTCCGTTTATTAGCTCCGCATCCCATGGGCTTTTACTAACTTAATTGGACTTTCCCGGCCCAATTTCCTCCTTCTCATCCTTGGGGTTCATGGGCTTGCCATTATCCCCTACTTTCTTTGTTTACTTTACCTTGGGCCTGCCGCAGCCCATTCTCCTTTTTTTTTCACAACACATACTGCCCATGGGTGCCATTTTCTCTCTTTCCGGGCCTTTTAGGCCCACTTACTTCCTCAAGACCCATCCATTCATATTGATAGGCCTGTGATCCATTGTTCCTGCCGCCTGGGCCTAATGGTTTTCTCACTTGGTCTGCTGCCCGCGTTGTTGGGTTGGTCTACCCTTGTCTATTTCGAAGAAATGACCCTCAACACATACAAATTTGTTTTGCTGTAGGAAAATTACCAGCAAGCCAAGAGTACAAATTGTTGGCTTGAGTTTACCATAAAAATTGTTAGCTTAAAAAAGAACAAAAAATATTGTCAAATGTTTTAACCATGTTCTATGTGAGTAAACTATGACAAAATGCAAAAGACCCTCCAACTTATAGGGTCACTTTCACACATACTCCGGTTGTTTCAATTTAATTTTTTAATCCATAGGATAAGTGAAGTTATCATATTGATAATTTCTTCAGCTCAATGACTGGAAAAAATATAAGTAAAATGACTCGTGGTAACAAAAAAAAAAAAAGAGTAAAATATAATATAGATTTTTTTTTTCATCTTCTTCCTTTCTCTATCGTATCTCCTTCCCTCTCATGAAACACACAAAATAGTAAAAGGCATTCTTAATAATAATCACAATTTTGGTTAATAATTGCTTCACCTCTTCACACAAGTACGTGACTTTCTAGTAACTAACTAGAGGAATTTCACAACGTAAAAAAACAAATTCAGTGTATACAGTAAGAAATTCCAATGTCTCTTTTCATCAAATGAATGTTGAAATTTTGATTAGCAAAGATCATGGCCAGGGCCTAACACGCTTTTTTTTTTTTTTTTGGTATTCAGCCTAACATGATTTGACTTGACATGGATTGCACTTTCCACAACATATTAATACATGGAGAAAAAAGCTATATATTGAGTGAATTTAACATCAGTGCACAAGGGAAGAAATTTTGCTAGAGTAATAAACAACTTTAGCAGCTTAGAGAACAAAACAATATAGTCATATGTTCTGTGTATAACTAGGATAGTAAGTCACAGTTGGGAAAATTGGACCCTTTTTCCTTTGTATATATAGGGGGGTTTCAATGGGATGAGAGGCTAGCAATTTTCTCTCCTAAACATCGTGGGAACATAAAGTTTTCCTTTCTAGATTTTTCACGCTTAAAGAACATGACTTTCCAGCTAATCATACTAGAGTTTTTATGTTTTAGTAGCTACAGCGATTTCACAACATTAAGAACAAACCCTAGTGTATACAACGTCAAATTCCATTGTCTACTCCTATTACATCAAACTAGTGTATAAGATAAATATAACCCATGCATATGTATGGTACAATAAAAAAAAAAATACAATTACACACATTTATGGGTTCAAATTATACTCTCTCTCTCTTTTATTTTATTTTTTTTAATATCTTTTGGATATACACGAGTTTACTCTTTCTTTCTTTCTTTTTCTTTTTTTGTTTATTGAATTTTTGATGATTTATTTATATTAGACCCTTCGTCTTTTGCACCTCATTAACTCACCTAGAACAAAAGTTAAAAAAACTTAAATAGGACATGTGATGAAAAATTAAACAACAACTGGAATCCAATTTCTTTTGGATATACACAAGTTTACTCTTTCTTTCTTTTTTGTTTATTAAGTTTTTGATGATTTATTTATATTAGATCCTTCGTCTTTTGCACCTCATTAACTCACCTAGAGCAAAAATTAAAAAAAAAAAAAAAAATTAAATGCGACATGTGGTGCAAAATTAGACAACAATTGGACAACAATATATATATATATATATATATAGATGAGTGTTTAATTTTTCACATAGAAGTATTGAATAGTAAAGATTTTGAGCCATGGTCTCAACTACAACTCTCAACTCTCAAGCATGTTGGACTTGGATGATTCTTTCCACAACATATCATTATGAAATGCAGAAAATATTTGGAGTGTACACAACGGAAATTTCATCCTAGTAATTAGTTTATAGTTTAATATCCAACCACTTTGTTGGATAAGGGAGGAACTTATTCCAATTCAATGATCCTTGAATTTTGTATACAAGTACTAATCAATGAAATTTCCATCTAAAATAAGTGAGACTTTTGGCAAGGAAGAAAATTGATATCTAGACAAATCAAGCTATAAGGCCGACCAAAATGGACTATATTCTTAATGTCTTATCTTGATTTGTTCCTTGCATAAGATTTACAGTCAATGATTAGCATTTAAGAGTTGAACATCTTATCTAAAGTCCATGCTCTAAAGCTTGAGAAAAAATCCATTTAAATTTTAAACCAACACAAAAGAAGAAATTATATAGTAATTAAAGAAAAAAAGAATTGTCAAAAATAACAAAAATTTAATCTATGCTTAAATTCCTATAAGGATGAACACAATAGCAATAGCCTCTTTTTTTTTTTAATATTAAGAAAAACACCTATGCTTATTTTGTACGCATGATAATGTACCCTATCAGAAAGGTTCATTAATTTTCAAGGCTATGCCATCATTTTCCATTTGTACTCATTTTATTGCTGGCAAAGCAACAAAAGCAACAGATTAGAAAACATGTTACTAATATCTTTTGGTATGGATCATTTTGCCAATTTAACAAGATTAAAGGAAATTCAGGCATCTCAAAATCGAATGACTTTAGAAGTAAGTCACCATTGGATCCCTCCTTTTCAACTATACACTTTATATTTAGGATCCTGGAGTTTAGGGCCAAAATTTCCCCCATGGCTTTGTTCACAGCGACATCCTAGTATGCTGGACATATCCAACATAGGTATTTCAGATGTGGTTCCTCCTGCATTTTGGAATTTGTTTTCTCAGTTTAGTTATTTAAATTTCTCTCATAATCAAATCTATGGAGAGGTTCCAAATATCCCAATGATATTGTCCATTCGTGCAATAAGGATTGATATGAATTCAAATCACTTCAAAGGTTCGTTACCTTATATATCATCTAACGTGAGCTTCCTAGATCTTTCTAATAATTTATTGTTTGGATCTCTTTCTCACTTTTTGTGTTATAAGATGAATGAGCCCAAAAAAATGCAATATCTCAATCTTGGAAATTTTTTTTTATCAAGGGAGATAAATGATTGTTGGATGATGTGGCAAAGCTTGTCTGCCTTAAATTTGGGAAGCAACAGTTTCAATGGTAGTATTCCAGCATTCTTTGGATTTTTGGATGGTCTTAAATATTTGCATCTAGACAACAACAAATTTTCTCAAAATTTGCCTTCCTCTTTGAAAAATTGTACAAATTTGGTGATCATTGATATTAGTAAAAATGAGTTTGCTGAAAGTATACCTTCATGGATGGGTAGATTGTCAAGCTTGGTGATTCTCAGCCTTCGCTCAAATAATTTCCACAGTTACATCCCGAAAGAACTTTGCTCTCTAACTTCACTCCAAATCTTAGACCTCTCACATAATAAGTTACTTGGAAGCATACCTAGATGTTTTAATAATTTCAATGCCATGAGCTTCATGCCTACATATGACAATTCAAATGATCACTTTGTTACATTTATGCAGCCAATAGGATCTAGTCCCAGGACTTTTGAAAGTGAATTGGTTGTGATTAAGGGAGAACTTCTTGAGTATTCCACCACTCTTCAACTAGTAAAAATTATAGACCTTTCTGACAACAATTTATCAAGAGAGATCCCTGAAGAATTGACTATTCTCCAAGGATTACAATCATTGAATTTGTCATTTAGTATCTTGACTAGAAGGATTCCTAAGAATATAGGTGATACGAAATCATTGGAATCTATTGATTTCTCAGTAAACCAACTTTTAGGTCAAGTTCCTCAAGGTATGTCAAGTTTGACATATTTGAGTCAGTTGAACTTGTCAAACAACAATTTAACTGGGAGAATTCCTTCAAGCACTCAACTACAAAGTCTCAATGCATCTAGTTTTTTTGGAAACAGACTTTGTGGACCTCCACTTACTGATAACTGTACTATAAAGGATGTACAACCTGACACTAAGAGGAAAGAAAGCAAGGTTTTTAGTGGACTTAATGTGGATTGGTTTTATGTGAGCATGGCACTTGGATTTGTTGTTGGGTTTTGGGTTGTGTTGGGTTCTTTACTTGAACAAGTAATGGAGAGTTTTGTACTTTCAATTTCTTGATCAACCAGAGTACAAGCTTAGGGGTGTAGTGTTACAAACATGTTAGCATTGTGCTGTAAGATTCTTAATATTTAGTACAAATATCATGTAATTGTATTAGTCAATAGTTTGATGGTTTCTGTATGATCTTCAAGCTGGTTAATTCTTGTATTACTTGATATATTCGCTTCAATAACATTAAAAGAATATGATGTTTCTTCTTATGAACAAAACCGTCAATGGAAGTCCAATTTGTAGTTTTATTAATATTCCTATAGATAACTGGCGTAAAAGTACATTTTAGTTCATAGAAACAATTGATATGTTAAAAATAATATAAAATGCCTTGCAATGATGCCCATTTTGTCTTTATAATCTCTTAGTGATCAATCTGTAAAGTCTCAATGAAAAAGACGACATGTTTGTGCATATCTGGGCAAACTAAGAAGGACGCTTAGGATAAAGAGAAGTGCGTCTCCAAAGTCTACTTTGTCCCACATGATGTGCTAGTATGCTATAGTTTTTTGCTTCAAAATAATTTACAGAAAATTTCTGTGTAGTTCCATGTCTTGCGACTACAATCAAAGAGAAATATCTTATGGGGATTTTTAATATGATCAAAGCAGCTTTTCCCAGTCCATAAAAAATTGGAGGGATTGTGGGGGCATGTCATCCCAAAATATATCTAACTCAAATCTAAAAAGTGAATTAATAAATACTTGTTATTGGTTATTAATTTTGAATTTTGTCTCTTTACATGGGTGGGTATATACAGTTAGATGGCTTATTCAGTGTGTATCCTTGGTTTGATACAGTCGTTGCTATAAGAGGTTTTCTTTTTGTTGAATTGGCTTGAGGAAAAATAGAGATCCCTACCAGAGAAGAAGTATTGAGGTTAGGGTTTAAAGCTAAGGGATTTTTTTTTTTGGGGTCTGGGGTTTTCGATTCCACTGAATAGCTGAAAGGCAAAGTAGTGGAGTATAAGGAAGAAGGATACATCAGTCATTTTATTTGAAGGAGGGTAATAACGGTAAAAAATAATAATAATAATTGAAAGAGGAAATAATAGTATAGTCCAGCAGACAACAGTACAAATTAGTAACAAAAAATAAAGCAAGGCAAGATTTATTCATTTATCTCGTTTAATAACTCAATAATTTGTATCGGTATTTCCCCCCCCCCCCCCCCCCCCCCCCTTTCTTTAAAGAAAAAAATTTTAGAGATCTACCATGTCATAGATTTAGAAACTCACGAAATAGAATAAATGAATTAAAGTGGACTAAAAATAACTAAAATAGACTGAATGGACAAATGTTGACCAAAGTAGACTAAAATAGATCAAAGTGGATCGAAATTGATGGAATGGACCGAAGTAGATCAAAAGTGGAAGTGGTCCCAAAATTGACCAAAGTGGACCAAAATGGACTGAAGTTTACCGAAATGAAACAAAATAGACTGAAATGAACCTAATAGAATAAAGTGAACTAAAAGGACCGTAGTGGAAAGAAATAAACCAAAATGGACCTAATGGAATGAAGTTGACCAAATGAATTACGTAAGTTTCTGCTTCTTCCACAAGAAACTAACTAAAAAATTTTAAGCTTGGCAATTGTTTTACCTTTTGGGTCAATAATATGCAGAGAACATCTGATCCCAATGCGTTTACTCTCAAAACCAGAAAAATCTTAAATATCCATAAAGACCCACACAAAATAAGAAATTGTTAAAAACTAAAATAAAAAAGACTCCTTGTTCTTCTTATAAAAAAAAAAAAAAAAGAAAGAAAAAAGACTCCTTGTCATTTAAAAAAAAAAAAAAAAAAGTCAGATGGGATGGGAAAAGGGGGAACTAATTGCACCTTTATCCAATTGAAATGGGATGGGGAAAGAGAAAGTGAGAAGACAAGACTTATAACACTAGTAGTTACAAAAACACTTAACCTTTGTAAGTACTAGCGAAACTTATAAACCGAAAACTCATTCACTAACTGGCCGATGTGGTACTTTAGATCACTTATCTTTTTTTGAGATAATATAGACAGAAAATATAAGAGATGGGAAAAGAATGAGTGGGAAGACAAGACTTACAACACTAGCACTTACAAAAGGGGCCTAACCTTTGTAAGTGCTAGCGAGACTTATTAATAACTAATCTTGAATACACAACTTATAGCTGAACTGCATACCAAAACCACAACTTGTAGGAGCTAAACGACTTGTCGTGGAGCTGTGATAAATGTGACTACGACATGTTTTTCTGAATTTTGGAAATATATTTAGTGTTAATTATTTTTAATAATATTTTTGAGAGGGGATTGTTTTGGAGACAATGAATTTTTTTTTCTTTAAAAAAATGGATTCTAACTTCAATGTTTATTAAGGAAACATATTTTTGTGATATTTTTATTAAAACAGGGATCATCTAGTTCCATACTTGTACATAATGTACAATAGCTATATCTTTTTGTTATTGATTAATGCAGCTAGACCAAACTAGACTAAAATGGACCGAAATTGTTTTTTTTAGATAACTATGGCTACAAGTTTTTCCCTTTAAATTTGGAGGTGTTGTAATGTTTTTCATTTTGGAAAATTAAAATCCTCTTGCTGTGCATATTTTTTGAAAAATTTTATTAATTCTCAATCTTATTTCTTTCTCTCTCTTTCTATATATATATATATATATATATATATATATTTCTTTTTGAGGAATTGTAGGCTATGATTGAAATTCTTGTTCTGTGAGAATGGTTTGTGTTTAATTTAAGTATAGTTTTTGTTCAATGACAATTATTTTAATTCTCCCTTGGAATTTATATATATATATATATATTTATTATTAACGCAGAAGAATGTTAAGGTTTTTGAGCTTTCTTGAATTCAGAAATGTTATTTGGAATTTGAATAAAATTTTTGGATTTTTAATTAGTGTACAGATGAACAATTGGTAGAATGTAATCGTAATTCTTATTGATTCTGTGAAAGAATTCCTCTCTCTTTTATATACAAGAAAACAAGCTAAGAAATTAGCTAACTAACATAACAGAAAGAATAACAGAAAATCCCGCCAACTCTAATAGCCTTTCAGTAAACAACACGCGCTAATTAATAAGTAGTCTAAACGACGCTAAGTTTAGTTTACAGAGAAATTATTTACACGACAAGTAGCATAACAATAGCTTAGAACTAAGCAACAAAAGCACACTTTAATTGCTTCAATCTTTAATATATACTTTGTTGCGGATCAAATTTCAGTTAAGTTTATATACAGTGATAATTAATCAATGACTAGCAGCAAAAAAATAATAATAATCATTGACGAATATTTTTAGATTTATTTTTATCTGAATTTATTTTTTTATTTCCAGTGTTCTCTCTACAACTTATAATGAATATTTTAAATTCAAGATATCAATTTCCTTTACTTTTCTTCGTTCTCTTTTTTTTTTTTTTTTTGATGATCTGGTGTTGGCGTGTTGCGGGCCATATACCAGTAACCGAAGCTAGATTCACAAAATACAGAAATCATGTTCACCAATGCCAGGGAATTATGGAATTCAAGAAATGAGAGACTATCAGAGGTGGTAACAGGAACATGACCATGCAAAACTGGCTACCTACCTTCTAATAGGGATTGCTATAAGTTAATGTGACTGGGAAAGTACCACACGGCAACTAGCAGAGGTGGCTTAGGCACCTTGGTACGCGATCACCATGTTAGGGGAAGCACTGCGCTTACTATAATCCGAAGTGGCAACAATATCTGCAGGTTGTGGCTTTATCGGGCTGTTTATCAAGCTTTAAGATTTGCAAGTGAGATGGATCTGCATTGGAAGGTGATTGCAAGGAACTTTTCATGATGACATTTTCCCAATGGTGTATTTAACTAGACTTCACGATTAAAAGAGTGTCCTGCATGTCTCGCACGCATTGACCAATCTGATTTAAAGATTGTAGTAGTAGCAATACCTATAAAAAAAATGTAATAATATAATAGTTATCATTTTTATTCCAAAAAATCGTAAGTGATTAGTTTACTATACCATTCAAAACACTTATGATATTCAGTTTTCTTGTGGATAATTCCTAAAGAATTTTACTTTTTATGATCCAGTTCCATTTTATTGATCCTCAAATTTTATATACAAGTAATAATCAAAGAATTTTTCGTCTAAAATAAGTCGGACTTTTGGCAATAAGAACTTTAGAGTCAGTGGAACTAGAAGTTTCATCATATATATTTTTGGCATGAATAAAACCACAAAAATAGCTAGTAAACAGAATAACTAGGACACCACTTCACTTTGCATAACATCAAAAAATTATGCACTCCCTGCAAATTTATTTATTTATTTATTTTTTGAGATGGATAAACTTCATTTTCGAGGGAATGTCAAAATTAGTTTAAACCACAAATAGTTCCTTAAATGAATGACAGGAGGCCATTACTACCTAACATCACAATATTTGCTCACATCCATGACACGTTCATAAAATGCATTTTTGATAATCTCAATTTTGGTCCTAAAATAATCATAATTTTGGCTAATAATTAGTTCAACTCTTCACTCCTAAAGTGTATGACTTTTGGAACTAGTTAGACTCATACTCAGAGACAGACCTAAGGGGAGCCCGGGCCTCCCTGGCCCTAAGAAATTTTTTTTACTATTTAAAATTTTCATTTTTGCAGTTAGGCCCTCTCTTTCAAAACCTTTGGCCTCCTCCCCTTCAGTCATCCAAGCCAGTCAGCCCAACTAGCAACCATCCAACCCAAAAACTCAACAAAAACAAAACTTAAAAAATAAATTAAAAAAAAAGGACAAAAAAATCATAGCTAGCCCAGTATTAAGAAACAAATTTTTTTTTTTTTGGGTCTTTATTGGTAGATAATTGCATCTTAATGTATTAACAAACTAATGATTATGAGGGCGTTTGGATTCAGCTTTCAGCTGAATCCACGTTTGCGTTTTTCCTTTTTTTTTTTTTTTTTTTCCCCTGCCAGTGAACAGTAAAATCACATGATTTCACTGTGCAGGGGACAAAAAACACTGTTCATGCACTGTTTAGCACTGTTCACGCACTAAAAAATATTAAAAATGGGTCCCACGGTACTATTTACACATTTAAAAATTATTTTGCTACAGTGTTTTCAGTTTTCAATTTTCAGTTTTCAGTTTCAGCAACAATAAGTTCAATTCAAACGGACCCTATGTGTATTTTATCTTAGTTGATAGTTTGTTAATACTATATGGATCCCGACTTGGATTTTTTTTTTGCTTATACTTCGGCACCCCTTAGCTTAAAATCTTGGATCCACCCTTGCTAGACTTTTCAATGGCTAGATAAAGAAATTTCGCAATATCTAACAAATCCACTGTATATGATAGGAAATTCCAATGTCATGTTGAGTTCTGCCCATTAATTTTGATTAGGAATGATTTTGTGTCAGAGAATCACACATTTTCAATTAATTTGGATGAAAATTTTCACAATATAATGTCAGATGGAGAAAAAAAAAAAAAAAAACTAGAGTATATTCAACGTTAGTGTAAATAGAAAGAAATTTGTTCCTAATTAGATCTTTTCTGAGGAAATTGTGTCAAGCATGAGGAAGACTTCCAAGATACAAACACTAACAAGAAAATCAATGTGTGTCAAAATATTTTAGATTTTGACACTTACACATTCATGAACTTTTGGTTGCGAACTAGTATTGATTAAATAATATTTTGTACCATAGCATAGCACATTTTCAATTAACTAGGATGACAATTTTCACAATCTATTATTAGATGGAGAAAAAACTAAAGTATATTCAACATTACTGAGCATGGGAAGAAATTTGTTCCTAGTTAGATCTTTCTAAGAAAATTGTGCCAAGCACGAGGAAGACTTCCAAGATATAGACTCTAACAAGACTTTCTTTTTTACCTTTAATACATTCTACCCATTTTGTACTAATCTCTCTCTCTCTCTCTCTCTCTCTCTATATATATATATAGTGGTATAATTTATTCTACCTACATGCAATATTGATGAAATTTCCAATGTTACGTATTTTTAGGTTCCAATTCATATATATATAATAATAGGTGAAGTTGAGAGAAACTCAAATTAAAATTCCAAATTAGAGTTCCAATTTTGCGCCATGTCTCCCAAATATAGTTTATTAATACTATATGGATCCCGACTTGGATTTTTTTTTTTTTCCTTATACTCCGGCCCCCCTTAGCTTAAAATCCTGGATATCCACCCTTGCTCATACTAGACTTTTCAATGGCTAGATAAAGAAATTTCACAATATCTAACAAATCCACTGTATATGATAGGAAATTCCAATGTCATGTTGAGTTCTACCCACTAGTTTTGATTAGGAATGATTTTGTCAGAGAATCACACATTTTCAATTAACTTGGATAAAAATTTTCACAATAAATTGTCAGATGGAGGTGGGGGGGGGGGGGGAATCTAGAGTATATTCAATGTTAGTGTGAATAGAAAGAAATTTGTTCCTAATTAGATCTTTTTTGAGGAAATTGTGTCAAGCACGAGGAAGACTTCCAAGATACAAACACTAACGAGAAAATCAATGTGTGTCAAAATATTTTAGATTTTGACACTTGCACATTCATGAACTTTTGGTTGCACACTAGTTTTGATTAGGTAATATTTTGTACCATAGCATAGCACATTTTCAATTAACTAGGATGACAATTTTCACAATCTATCATTAGATGGAGAAAAAACTAAAGTATATTCAACATTACTCTGCATGGGAAGAAATTTGTTCCTAGTTAGATCTTTTTAAGAAAATTGTGCCAAGCACGAGAAAGACTTCCAAGATATGAACTCTAACAAGACTTTCTTTTTTACCTTTAATACATTCTACCCATTTTGTACTAATCTATATATATATAGTGGTATAATTTATTCTACCTACATGCAATATTGATGAAATTTCCAATGCTACTTATTTTTAAGTTCCAATCTATAATAATAATAATAATAATAATAATAATAATAATAATAATAATAATAATAATAATAATAGATGAAGTTGAGAGAAACTCAAATTAAAATTCCAAATTAGAGTTCCAATTTTGCGTCATGTGTCATAAATTATTTATTCTTAAAGATTTTTATTTCTTAATTTTAAAATCAAATGTGGGGCCACATCATAAATATTCATCCAAGTGAGTTATTAAGTACAAAAACCAAAGAGTCTAGAATAAATGAATCATAAAAATTAAAAAAAAATTAAAAAAAAAGGTTCTTCACAATAATTTTTTTTTTAAAAAAAACATGGACAATTTACATTTTATACTTCATAATATCCTTACAAAATTTTTTAAAGAGTTAACAAAATATAAAAATGACTATCAATAGTATTTAAATTATATATATAAAAATTATATTTTGCATCTTATTGTATAGGTTTAAGTGTATCCATACATATGCATGGAGTTACAAGCTAGTTGGATATAATAATAGCGTAATCAACTAAATTCAATTGGTTGATTAGGAGAATGCTTCATATTTTGAGTAAGCTCACTAAAATCAGTAACAAGCATAACAACTTGGACAGTGGACATTGCTACATTTGACCTTAAAATGAATTTGATTCATACTTAAAATGCAAAGCCGGCATAATCTTTTTGGTAAGCACCACGTACCTGTACATTATAAATGCTATCAGCATTGACAAATTTTGATGCTTTATTCTGCAAACCCTCTTCTTCTTTTGGAAAATGGAGGACCTTTCCAGTTGCCAATGCCAATGAGGCTACCAGCCACTGTTTCCCAACAAATCTGGGAGTGACAACTGACAACACAACCACAAACACTTTTGAGTAGCAATCCTTTGCAGCTTCAACTCTAGGCTTTGTTGCCCAGACTTGCAATACCAAAAAAAACCCAAAATATATGGAAATTTATCATCATGGAGCCAATACTAACGAGGAAGTAAAATTGGAATCTCAAATTTATAGTTTTTCTGTGGCAATTTCTTGATAAGTTTGTATAACAAATTTTTTATTATTTTGGTAAGTCTTAAAATGTTATAGTTCCATTTAACAAATTAGCTCAACTGGTAAAGTCTCTAATGGTTGAATAAGAGATTTACGGTTCAATCTTCGTCTATACCAAAAACCGACTGGTGTCTTGGTCTAATAGTAAAAGAGTTATCATTAAAAGTGAATGTCATAGGTTGAAACTTTTTGTAATTAAAAAAAAAAAAAAAACTAAGTTGTAACATATAACTTATGTGTCTAGCTTATTTTGATTAGTTGTTGATGAATAATAATAGGGATCTGTTGTGTTAATTCATCCAGCAATTTAAAATGTGGCACTTTGAGATTCCCTTCCCTGCCTACAAAGTATCTAATAATATCAACTTAAAAATGAACATTGGCTTGATTGTTTGTTTCATCTCATGTTTGAAATATTAGAGGTAGTCATAAAGAGATTCACCTATTAGTTTTGTGATTATTAGATAAAAAAATAAAAATAAAAATAAAATGTTTTAAAATGGAAATAACCACCAAATTCCCTATCTTTTTTCTTCTCCACAGACCACAGAATAGTTATTAGTTATCACAAATTATGTGAACTAGTAAACATAGTGGATTTATCACAAATGACGAATCCAAATCATGTCTAAAATACAATGCACTTTTTGTATTGAGTTTAGAAAATTGTTATAAATCCAAATGAAAATATCCTTATAAATCCACCAAAAATAAAAATATTCGACATTGGGAGCTCTAATTTTTGTAAGGAAAAAGTTAACAAATACTAAGGTCATTAGTTTAAGAAATATTTTTAGAAAGGTTTTGTGAAAAAAGAAAAAAAAAAAAAACAATTGAGTTTTTTTTTACAGCTTTTTATATTTTTCATGAAAGTGGTATTAAAATTTTCCTAAAATTTTCTATTAACAAAAGTCCTAAGAGCACCTGTTAACCAAACCCTTTTTTGTAATTTCAATGAACAGTATTTGCCTAGTGATCTCATTAAAACTTCTGTTCTCTTTTTCCACAATATTTCAAAGTAAAATCTAGCAAAACCCCATATTATTATTATTATTATTATTGATCTATCCTTCGAAGTAGTATCACCTCAAAAAAAAAATCACTATAATATCTTTTGGATTAGCTAGATATGAGTTCTTCCTTGTAATATCTTTTCTTAAATCTAAAATATTCATAATGCTCTATGACTAATTAGTAATATTAGTTAATATTTTAATCACTTAATGATTATAGTTTATAAGAATTAGTTTGCTATGTTCAACATCAACCACTAAAAAGTTACTAAAAAATTACCACAAATATATTATATCATACTCTTTTTTTTTTTTTTTTTTTTTTTTTTTTTTTTTATGAATGAGCTAAGAATATGAGGACATAGCAATATGGTAATTGGTACCAAGCAGAAATCCAAAAGGAAAAAAAAGAAAAAAAAAAGAAAAAAAAAAGAAAGAAGAAGAAGCTAGGTGGGTTACTGTTTCAAGACGAAAAAATCAAGAAAAAATAAAAATAAAAATAAAGAAGAACGGGGAAGTTGTGGGTTTCAGGACAATTTACACTAAACATATGTCAAATCAATGGTGTATTTCAATAATATCAAAATCCTACAGTTTTAATTCAGTTTTGGTTTATTTTTATGAAAAATAAAAGATATAAAAAAAAAAAAAAAAAAACCAAAAAGCGTAAAAAAAAAAACACGCATATAGCGTGCTTAATTCTTTGAATGAGCCTACGTCTGAGGCAACCCTCTATCCTTTTTCTTCTCCACATACCACAAAATAGTTATTACAAAACTTTACTAGTTAAGCTAATTGGAATCCATAAGGCCTAAAATATTCGAGTTATGCTAGTATATTACAAGTTTTATTAAATAGGTCCTATAAATTGATATGTCACCAATCACAAGAAGTAATTCAATATTCATTTAGGGCATATTTGGTAAATTGTAATAAGCACTGTAATGTAATAACTATTTCAATGGTTTACTTACTCAATAGTATAGTTTTGTTTTTATTACAAGGAATAGTTATTGTTTATGCCTATGAATAGTTATTCTTTAAAATGAGGTATAACTAATCCTCTCTAAAAGAGTTGTAATAGTTATTCCCTAATAGCTGTAATAATTTATAACATTAATATTTTTCCAAATAAACAAACTTTCCATATCCACTTAATATTTATGGAAATAAAAAATCTTCAAAAAATAACTCATCTCTCTCTCAAAGTCTCAAATTAAAAATATATATATATATATATATATTATTTTCTAGAAAACATAATTGTATAAGTAAGATATTTCCTAAAATAGATTTTAAGCTTTATTCTAATATTACAACTTACAATCAAACTCATAAATAGATTTAGTTATTCCATTACAACACATTTTATTCATAGTAATAAAGATTACCATTCCTGCTATAATCCACATTCAGTATACCAAACGTGCCCGTATTCTTTTGTTGAAGTGACACCTCATTGCCACATTTGTTTGTAAGACTTTTGTAGTAAAATTTGTAGTAAGTTTAGAATTTTCTCCACACAAAAAAAAAAAAAAAAAAAAAAATATATATATATATATATAAATTAATAGAAATACAATCCAATCACCATTAAGTAAATGAAAAATGCTAAAGCTAATACAAATTTTACGACTAAAAACTTACAAACCGGTGTGATAGGAATACGATTGGTGTCATTTAAACAATATAATAAATGAATATTTGAATAATTTTTTTTTATTGGTGATATGGTAGCTGGTAAAACCTATATAGTAAGTATCATTAGCTCACTTTGGGTGAATTAGTCATATTGATAAGTAAGAATTAATAATAGATTTCAAATAAAAATATATAATAAAAAATAAACTAAATATTATTTAAGTAATATTTAGATGTCAAAAGGTCTCTTTAAAATTTTCACTTTAGGCTGCAAACTATCTTATGATACCTGTTGGACTTTTGGCAATAGGAACTTTAAAGTCAGTGGAACTAGAAGTTTCAACATACATATTTTTGGCATGAATTTCAAACAAAACAAAACAATGTTGTCAAATGGTAAAAAAAGACAACTAAAATAGCTAATAAACAAAACAACTAGGACACCACTTCATTTCCCCTAACATCAAAACATTATGCAGTCATTGCTTCTTCTTCTTTCTTTTGTTTTTTTTTTTTGAGAAAGATAAACTTCGTTTTTGAGGGAATTTCGAATTAGGTTAAACCACCAATAGTGCCTTTAATGAATTCAGGACAAGAGGCCATTACTACCTAACATCAAAAAAATTTCTCTTGATACTGTCTTTGGTCATGATATATGATTGAGTGAAATTTGTCTTTGAATACCAATGCTTATTCTATTTTTGACTAACCTGAAGCTAATCAAGTTGGCGTATGTGTTTTGGGCTTGTGTTTTGGTTCTCCGCTGTGTGTCTTCTCTTTTGCAGATGTCACGCCGTTCCTCTAAAGGAAAAGACATTGTAATAGATGTTCCATTCCTTGTTGCTAAGAGGACTCGTCGTTCGACTCAATCATCTCAAGACTCAATCAATGAGAGATTCAGGGCTCCTGTGGACTCACAGACTTCCTCAGATGTTTTCATAGATGCTCCTACCATTATGGAACGTGTAGTAAATTTTGATACCTTGGGAACAACGTTTATCCCTGGGATCTTTGAAGCAAGAGATTTGGCTGATCTGTTCGGGAATTTCATGGACCAGGTTGAGGAATTAGTTAAGGAATTCTACTCGAATGCCAGATACACCGGAGTAGAGTTGAAATGTTTGGTAAGAGGAAAAGAATTCTCCATCAATGCAGACTACATTGCAAAGATTCTCTGCATCACCAGACCAGCAAATGTGGATCTCACTCCATATGATGATAGACAGCCTAAGTTACAAGAAATTCTTCAAGTTCTTGGATCTAATCATGAAGTTAGAAGCAAAGGTTCATCTATAGGCATTGCACAGTTTATGCCTGAACTGACAACTTTAAAACTGATCATGTTCTCCAACCTCTACCCATTGTCTAACACTGCTTTCATCAATCTTGGAAGAGCACAGTTTCTATGTGATCTCATTACTGAAGTTCTGATTGACATATATGCCTACATCTTTCAGATTATTGGGAAAGCAGCAGCTAGATCAGCAGCTCGAACGAGTCTTCCTTTTTGTAGTCTCGTCATGAAGATCATGCTGAGTGACAGTGTCAATCCACCAATAGAAGGAACAATTGTGTCACGTTCTCGACCTATATCCATAGCAACTCTTCAAGCAAGCAAGCAAGAGTCACTCCTCTAAAACACCTAAGAGTGAGGAACTCACCCATGCCACTCCATCAGGCCATGACACAGCTACAACTGTACATACTATGACTGTTTCCCCCCGTCCGTTTGAGATGCCAACATCTAGCACTCAACCTGAACCTTCTACTTCTCCAACAGACAGTTTGAGTTCTTTGTTTCAACGAATTTCCGGTTTAGAACGGCTTATCTACTCCACCAACAACCAAGTTCAAATGCGTCTCACCACCATTGAGACACAACTGGATGCTATTCAGCAAAAGATCGAAGAAAGCCTTTAGCTATTCGTGCCAAAAAGGGGGAGAGACAACATACAGTAAGGGGGAGAACAACACAAGAATGGTGTGCATACTGATAGGAGAAGTTGTGTTCTCAAGAAGAGGAAGCTGCTGCATATACACTTACACATACTTTTGGATAGTCTAACATATTTTTGTTGCATACACTGTTTATAGTCTTTTACTTGCTTGTTACCTTTATAAACTCTTGTGTGGACTTGCTTTTAAGTACCTGTGAAACTTTGGTTTATTAATACTTAAGATGTTTTCAATCTGTGTATGGTACAGTTTGTACCTATTGCTTTTGTAAGCTTTTAAAGTTTATGTACCCATGCTTTGTAGCTTAAGTACTTGCTGTTAGATGTCATGCATTTTCTTTAAGTACATCACTCTTGTGCCCTTTGTTGGATTTTTATCCATAATGTAATTACCTTGTGTTGTTGCATTGGTTGAGTGTTGGACATGCAAATGATATTTTGCAATTAAGCTTATTAGCTTGCATGTCCGGATGTTCATTCCTTGTGTGAATGAGAATTATGATCACTATTTATAGTGATTGTTCGTTTTTGGTCAAGTCTTGGTTTATTATTTATTTCCATTTTGCTTGATCACATTGTGCTTGCTCCATATGCATTTCAAGTTTTTCTGCATACAATGATCATACTGTGTTGTTGTGTTTTAAGAGATACTTGTTCTTATGATTCAAGAGCTTCACAGATTCTAGAGTTAGGTGTGAGTGAGTTTTGATCAACTGTTCCCAACTCACGCGTTAAGTTTAGAGTTTGTTGTAGGGTTTTGTCACGAAATAGCCAAAGGGGGAGACTGTAAAGTTGAATTTAATCAACCATCTTGTTGGCTTTATTCTGTGTCAAATTTTCTTGTAATTTAGCAATTAGTAACCCTTTATTTAGGTGGGAATCATGTAAGGATAGTGAGTAAAAGAGTGTGAAAAAATGCTCAAGATTGTGCAAGGATGCAGAAACTCGAGGCTGGGACTTGCAGGTGACTCGCGACTGGCAAGCCGCTAACTACAGCACACGAGTGAAGCGTGCGAAAAGATGAACAGTCACGCTAGCTGGAGCACTACAGGACAAAAAGTCCAGCCTGGCCGTTCTGTTATCTCGCGGCTTGAACTCGCGACTCAATCAAGTCGCCAGGCTAAGCCACCAGCCAGCCCTGTTTTGAAAAACTTGACTCTTCGCATTCCATTCTCACCCTAGTATAAATACCCCTTATACCCATGAAACGTAGAGAGCTTCCAGAGAGAATTTTGAGAGGGAAACCCTAGAGGAAAACAAAATTGATTCATCCACAATCTTCACATAGAGACTTTTCAAATTCCTTTACTCTTACCCTCTCCATTGTTACATCCTTGAGAAGCTCTTATCCAAATCCTTTTCTCACCATACCCACATCTGTGAGAATGCTATTTGGTGCTTTGGGAAGTAGTTAGGAAAGGACCAATGGTTATTGGTTGATGCTATGGGCTATAGCGGAATCCGGTAAGCTAAAGAAGACAAAGGTTCAGCGCAACCTCGTTGGAGCAAGAAGCTTAGAGGGCTTAGGTACACTAGGTAGATTAGGCTTGGAGGGTCTTCTGTTGTTCATGTATCCCAACTTCATTCTTTAGTGGATTATTTACCGCATGGAGGGTGGCGGAGAGATTTTACACCGAGAGTTTCGGTTTCCTCTTCGATAACACATCGTTGCGTTGTCTTTGTGTTTGCATCTCTCTTCCCTTAATCTTTGCCATTTAATTTCTGTTGTGGATGTGATTTTTATTGGTTTAGATTGTTTATCAATTCTGTTATTAGTTTATGTTCATGTTTCGCACATTTATTGTTTGATAATAAGCTTGAATTGATAATTTGTAATTTGAGAGTCTAAACGTTCATAGTGTTTTACATGCTATTTGAACATTCACTAATTCGATAAAAATCTTAATTTGATTACAATTTAAATTCTTCATCTAATCCTTTTATTATTAATATAATTAACTATACAAAAAAGTTTTTACACTTAATTAAAAATCTTAATCTTATTATAATTTAAAATTTTACTTTATTAGACCTCTTTCAAGTTTTTTTTTTTAGAGGATAGACCTCTTTCAATTTGATATATCATCTATTTTTTAGAGATGAGAAACTCATTCTTCTCATCACTATTCAATGTCTAAGCCCAATGGGTATGTATTCAATTATGTTATATTAACCACACATTCTTCTCATCACTATTCAATGTGGGACTTTACTCACATGTGTAACCCAACACTTCACACATAAAACACATGACTTTCTATTGACCCAGTTTATACATGCAATAAGAAATTACAATGTCTCCGATTTTGTCGAATGATTAGCAAATCTTGGGCTAGGGCCTCACTATTTTTGACTTGACGTGGACGGTATTTTCCACAATATGTTATCATATAAAGAAAAAAAAAACTATTGAGTGAATTTAATGTTAGGTTGAATGGAAAGAAAACTTTCTATTAACCTAGTGTACACGCATAGTAGGAAATTACAATGTCTCATATTTTGTCAAATGATTAGCAATTCCTGGCCAGGGCCTCGCTCTTTTTGACTTCGCGTGGATGGTATTTTCCACAACATGTTATCATATGAAGAAAGAAATCTATTGAGTGAATTTTACGTTAGGTTGAATGGAAAGAAATTTCTTTCTATTAACCTAGTGACAGTGTATTTGCGCAGTAAGAAATTACAATGTCTCCTATTTTGTCAAATGATTAGCAAATCATTGGCCAGGGCCTTGCTCTTTTTGACTTGACGTGTATGGTATTTTCCACAACATGTTATCATATAAAGAAAAAAAATCTATTGAGTGAATTTAACATCATGTTGAATGGAAAGAAATTACTTTCTATTGACCTAGTGTATAGCACAGTAAGAAATTACAATGTCTCCTATTTTGTCAAATGATTAGCAAATCCTAGGCCAAGGCCTCTCTCTTTTTGACTTGGCGTGGATGGTATTTTCCACAACATGTTATTATATAAAGAAAAAAACTATTACGAGTGTATTTAACGTTAGTTTGAATGGGAAGAAATTTAGTTCTCGTAAGAAACTTTTTGAGGAAAGTTGTGCCTAGCACTAGAAAGAATCCCAAGACACAAACACTGATTGACAAGAAAATCAATGTTTCCATTTCTTTTTTGACACACTTAAAAGTTATGACATTCATAAATTTTTGTTTTACTTGTAGTTTTAGATGATAAAATTCATAATATTGTGCCTCTCATTCCATGAGTTCAGTTCATTAAGCTGCCCATGCACAATAAAATTTTTAACGTTAGTGCGCAGGGCTAGAAATTTTGTTCGAGCAAGAAAATATATTTTCGAAGAAAGTTGTGCCCAGCACAAGAAAGCAAACACTGAGAAAAAAAGCAATGTCCCCACCTTCAAAATTTCTTGTTAGTCATATTCACCCATCTCAAAATCGACTGCTTTGATACCAAACGTTAGGAACCTAGTGGTTGCTAATGAGATTGGATAGCAGTTATTGGGGGATTGATAGGAATTGTAGAAAAATTGACTTAATTCAAGGTTGTTACCCTCCATAGAGAGAGAGAGAGAGAGAGAGAGAGAGAGAGATGCACTAATGTACTAAGAAATTGGTTTATTCTTCAATGATGGAAAGATGATTACAAGTAGGTATTTATAGAACCATGAAACTATTCTATTGACCCACATGGCCTTATCCTAATGGTCCTATTATTCCCATGTGTTAATTGTGATTAACATGCTTGGATTGCAACTAACTAGATGCATTCTATACCCAAATGTGGGTTCCTAACACTTTCTATTGATTTGAATGTCTTCCTACCATTCCTCTGCTTCATCTTCCAAATCAAGAAGCCAGTCAATCTATTTCAAATTACACATATCTCCATCAAAGAATGGAATTTTCTTGAAGTTAGGCGTGCGTATTTGAATATATTGATCGTTGTTGTTGTGAGATGATTTCCTAGCAAGAAGAGTAGCGATCATTTGCTCATATTTCACCTATAATTTGCTAACTCTTTTCATGAAATTGGTAGAACTCAGCCCTAGTGTGAACTATGTCTTCAACTTCGTGGTTGTAGTTGTGGTGGTTACCATCACGCCGGTTAGCCATCAGACTAGGGTATGTCAAAACTCTGATACCAACTGATGTTGCGGAAGTCTGAAGAAAGCACACACGATGCTCTCTTTGATAGACAGGAACTAAATTGTTAGTTTCTACGTAGTAAACCTCGAATTGTTATATTTTATTTTGACTCGTAAAGAATTGACACTTTAATAGTTGTGAGAATATTATGACGACAACAAAATGTCTTAATATTTTTACAAGAGAAATGCTATGTCCATAACATTTTCATAACAAATCATAAGTAGTAGGTTGTTAGAGTTGTTATTGGTGTGCAAAAAAGTAATTTCATTGGTAAGTTTAAATTAGATTTAATAAAAATTTATCATCTATGATTTGTTATGAAAGTGTTGTGAAAAATATTGTGGATGTCACACTTTTTTTTTCACAAAATCTTTATTTTTAGTTTTGGTTAGTTCTAGTATGATGTTTTATTATTTTATTTTGGCCTATAAGGAATTTACACCTCTACAATTGTGAAAAATATTGTGGCAATTTGTTGTGATAATATTATAATTTTTTAGGATAACAACTCATGCGTATATAAAAATAAATAATAAATAAAAAGTGTGTTCAATAGGCAATATTACCCACACCAAAAAAAAAAAATTAAAAAATTAAAAAAGAAAGCCAATGAAATGGTGGGAATTGAATAAACCAAAAATACTGTAGCTTTGGTATTGACTCTTTTTATATATAGAGATATATCTAGCACAAACCGATGACTGAAAAAAAAAAAAAAAAATCGGTGAATTTTGCTCACCAATTTACTAAACCAAATTTACTGTAGAAAGAGTTATTCCCTCTTTTTATATAATTAGTAGGGGGAAAAAAATGAACAAACCAATGTACTTTAGCATTGCGCACTGTAGGAGTAACTCACTGACTCTTTTTATACATAGATAGATAGATTAGTAGAAGTAGAGAGTAGATAGTAGAGGTAGACAAGCCCGAGGAAGACTCCTAAATTTGGAATCTTGACACTCGCACGTATAAACTTTTAATTTTTTTGACGATAAATTTCAAAATATTGTGCTCTGCATTGCAAAGCTCAGTTCATTACTCTAGAGTCTTGACCCAAGCACAATGACAGCTTTGAAAAATATACCAACATTAATTGTAGGGATAGGATGTTATCCAATGCACCTAATTTGTTTTTTTTTTTTTTTTTTTTGTGGTTAAAAGGAAATATATATAAAACTAAACAGCCAAGATGGCTAAGTTGACAACATGCCTACAAAATGTTTCCCCCTTTTTGTCTGCACTCACTAAGGCAGCAATTACATCTGATGGGGGATAATCAAAAAATACAAGATCATCCTGCAAATTATAGCCCATTCTAGCAAGTGCATCAACACTTCTATATGCCTCCCTAAATACATGTTTCACTGTGCAGTGGGGAATCTTTTCCAGCAATAATCTGCAATCAAAAGGCAAGGAAGAATAAGCAGCAGTAGGAAAGTTTCTGGAACTAATAACATCTAATACAACTTTAGCATCAAGTTCCACTTCCAAATATTGAACACCAAGCTGAATGGCCAATTGTAGACCATCTCTTAGAGCCCAAAACTCTGCTATAATGCTTGTAGTTGACCCAATACTCCTTGCAAACCCCCTGACCCACTCACCAGCACTATCCCTTATCAGTCCATCACCTCCAACCCTTCCCGGATTGCCACAGGAAGCCCCATCTGTGTTCAATTTGAACCAGTTAGAAGGAGGCTTTTCCCGGTGCACCTAAATGCCAGCCAACCTCCTCTGTTTGTTTATTTTCCCCACACAATAATAAAATTACATTGCCTGGCCTATACACGTTTTGTACATATTAATGTTTAGGGGAATATTTTCAAAAACAACCTTATTTCTATGCTTCCACAGTTCCCATACAGCAAAAGGAAATACATATCTCCAAGGAACAGAGGATTGATGCATTGCTTTACTCAAGCAATTGACCCGAAGCAAATCATTAACATCATCAGTGGCTTGAAATGAGGGAACAGCCAAAGGGGGAATATTTACTTTAAACCAGAAATCACAGGCATAGATACAGTCTCTTAATAGGTGTCCACTCGTTTCAGGCATTCTCTTGCATAACGAACAAGAATCTTCCTCAATGACACCCCTTGAAAAAAGATTGTTTTTTACCGGAACACTCCCATGCATACACAGCCAAAGGAAACTGATGATTTTAGGCAAAATGTCAAGCTTCCAAATCCACACCCCTTGGAAGGTATTGCTCAGTATATGAGAGGAATTAGCTAAAGCATAAGCTGTCCTCGAAGAAAAATCTCCATCCTTGGAGAGTTTCCATAGAATTGAATCTTCCCTTTTCCCAAACTGAATCTGCGGTATCGCTCTAATTTTATCTTTAACATCCTGAGGAAGCTCAAATGATAGAACTTCCCATCTCCACCCCTGCCCTTGTTCGAGGAGTAAATTAGAATGTAACAAATCACTCTCATTTTGAGTTAGAGGCCCAACAATCAGATCTCGAAGCGACACATCTCTAATCCAGCAATCTGACCAAACTTTAATTTTCCTTCCATCTCCCACACTCCAACCAATACCTTTTTCAAAGGTTGGAAAACCAACCTTTATAGCTGTCCAATTGGAAGAAGCTGGAAGTTTATCAGGATCTCTAGCTCTTCTCCTATCCAAGGAGCAATACTTATTTAGAATGACTTTAGCCCAGAGAGAGTCCTTTTCTTGGTACATTCTCCAATTTAGCTTAGGAAGGAGCGCAACATTCTTTGCCCTTATTGCCTGAATACCGAGGCCACCCTCTTCCTTTGGTTGGATGATTTTATTCCATCCAACTAAATGCAACTTCTTCTTTTCCCTAGTTGAACCCCAAAGGAAATCCCAGTTATTTTTATCCAACTTCTCACAAAAATGCACTGGCAATGCTTCTCCTTGCATCACATAGTTCGGTATTGCAGACATTACCGATTTCACTAGAATAGACCTCTTAGCAAAGGACAAATACTTTACTTTCCATCCAGAAAGTTTGTTCATCACCCTCTCCACAACAAAATTCAATCTATTCCTTGGTGCCCCTCTATGCTTAATAGGAAACCCAAGATATTTACCAATGTTTGTCGTAGCTTGGATTCCCAGTTTAGTGCATATCTCCTCTTTGACTCCCTCTTGGAAATTTGGAGAAAAATAAATCCATGATTTCTCAAGACTCACCTTCTGTCCGGATTCCTTACAAAATCTGCTTAAAACTTCTGAAATAACCTCACATGTATGCTCCTCCACCTTAGAAAACAAAATTAAGTCATCCGCAAAAAACAAATGGGAAATACCTATATTCTCACATGAGGCTTTTAAAGGCTTCCAATCTCCAGCCACACACTTTTGTTCAATCAAATGTCCGAGAAACTCCATGCACAAAATAAACAAATATGGGGAAATCGAGTCCCCTTGCCTTAGTCCCCTTGTTGGAATAAATGGGTCCAAGGTACCTCCGTTGAACAAAATTGAGATCCTAGTGGATGTAACACAAGTCATAATCACCTTGATTATATTCTGAGGAAAGTGGAAAGCTTGAAGAACTTTATGAATGAAACTCCACTCTAGGCAATCATAGGCCTTCTCCAAATCCACTTTGAAGTCATGTAGCCTTCCTTGCCTTTCTTTCTATCCAAGGCAAAGAAGAGTTCTTGGGCAATCAAAACATTATCAATACCCTTCCTTCCAGGCATAAAAGCAGTTTAAACAGGGGCAATAAGCTTGCCAATAAAGGGTCTGATCTTGCTAACTATAATCTTGGATATAACTTTATAGATCGAGTTGCATAGACTTATCTGCCTATAATTATTTAAGGTTTTTGGACTTGAACATTTTGGAATCAAGGTGATGAGGGTATCATTGAGATATTCAGGAACAATCCTTTTCACAAAAACATCCATAACCACTTCACTAACAGATTTACCCACCTCATGCCAAAACTGCTGATAAAACCCCGCATGCAATCCATCAGCTCCTAGAGCTTTGAAAGGCTTCAAACTCCATAATCCATTTTTGACATCTTCTTCTACCACTTCTCTACCTACCCAAGCACTTTCCTCTTCTAACAGAAAATAGCAAGAGAATTCTAAGATTGGTGACTGCCAGTGAGATAGACTCAACTTAGTAGTATAAAGTTTTTCAAACCCCATCAAAATGTGTTTTTTCACTACGTCTGTATCTACAATTCACTGCCCCACACTATTCTTTAAACATTTAATCTTATTCCTCTGCCTCCTAACCACAGTTGTAGTGTGGAAATAGGAAGTATTACGGTCCCCAAAGGCAGCAGCATTTATTCTGGACTTAAGAGCCCAGTATTCCTCTTCCTAAAGAAGAATGGAGGAGTATTCATCAATCAAGTATTTTTCTAATCTAATAAGAGACTCGCTAGGATTATTAGCCAAAACTTTTTGAGTCCTGTTTAATCAAGCTAAAACCCTCATCTTCCACGTAAAAAGGTTCCCAAAGATTTCAACATTCCATTTCTTCACCTTTCTAGTGAACTCCTCTGTGGCTAATAACAACGATCTTCCTTCAGGCCAAGCTTCTCTAACCACCCTAGAAAAATCCGGGTGTAACAACCACATGCTTTGAAAGTGAAATGGTCTGTTAGCCCTATCAGGATTAGGCTTACATAACTCAATTAGGACCGGGTGGTGATCCGAAAATGTTCTAGGTAAGTGAGTGACGACTGCTTTTGGATAAAGTACTCTCCACAACGGGTTAGCAAAACATCTATCTATCCTTTCCAAAATCAAACTCGCTAGCTGCCTCTTATTTGTCCAGGTATATTTGGGTCTAGCAAACCCCAAATTCACAAAATTGCAAGAGTCCAGAACAGCTTTAAACTCCAACGCCCTATTAATATTTATTTGATTACCCCCAAATTTATCCTCACCACAGAGGACTTCATTAAAATCACCAATCATTAGCCAAGGTAGTGTGTACAATTGACCAACTTCCTCAATGTTAGACCACAAAATACGCCTTTCAGCAATACAAGGACTCGCATAAATAGCAGTAAATAAACAAGAAAGGTTCGAGGCACATACCTTTACAGTAGCATGGATCTCCTGCTCCATCGAAGCTAAAAGGGAAATATCAACATCATCTTTGTTCCACAGAACCCACAAACTACCGGCATACTCGATCATATCAATAGTGATAAACCCATCAAAGGGTAAACCACTTATGATATCCTCAGCTCTATCACCTCCTACTCTAGTCTTCATAATTACCATGATCGAAGGGCAGTGATTCACAGACATTTCAAAAATCTGCCTCTTAAAATCCAGGTTCAAAGCACCTCTGCAATTCCACATTAGGATATTCATCTGCACAAATTGACCAATAGGAACTTCAACTTGACTAGGATTCATTGCGGCTGCTTCCACCATACTCCATCCTAACCTCCTCAATAGGTTTTTGGAATTCTTCCATTTTAGTTTCCAGACCATCATATACTTCAGGATTCCCTCTACATCCTCCCTGCAACAGATTAGCATGTCACATATCTTCACAAGATCTAGAATCTGCACTAGCTTCTTGGAGTGAATCCATGAGGCATTACTCCTCAATGGCAACATTTTAGTCAGACACATCAAGTCTAACATGCGATTGGCCTTGTTTGCTGTGAGGAAAATCTACTTTTGGAGATTTCACCATCACATCAACCTCCTTTTCTTCCCTATTAACCCCCTTAAAGACTATTTTACCCTTGGTACTTACCTCATTGTCTTGACTTTCTTTAAAAGCTGACTTGGCTCGTCCATTTCAAACTAGATTCTTTTTCCTTGTTACTAACATCCGAGGCCCATAATTTTGGTCCCAAGCTCTCTTCAACTTTTTCTTGCTCCAGACTTTCTGATGGACTATTATTGCGCCTTTCTTGTTGCTTTATATGATAACAACAATTTTCTTGCTTATGCCCAACCGTCCACATCAAAAGCATAAAGAGGAAATTCCCTCACACAACACTTGTTGGACCATCCTACCTATACGGATTGACTTGATTAAAGGCTTATCAATATCTACCTGAATACAGAGTCTTGCATAGCTTCCCCTTGAGCTAGTGGCCGTGTAAGAGTCTATTCTAAGAACAGGCCCAATAGCACTTCCAATTTCCTTCAGTACTTCCAAATCATAGAACTCTACTGGCAACTCTAGAAATCTCACCCAAACTGCAATTGAAGTTAGGTTGTCTCTAGAAGCTCTAAAATAAGGTTCCCAAGGCTTAATGGCTAGAAAATGCTCTCCAACAAACCAAGGGCCTCCTCTAAGAACATTATCATAATCATCAGGACTATGAAACTTAATTAGAAAATAGTCTTTCCCTAGATTAACACAATCCATCTTAGCAGTGGGTCTCCATAAGGCATTGATTTTGAAAATGAGATAGTTGAAACCCACAGTTCTACCAAACATTTTTACTATCAAAGCCTTAGCCCATGGTGCTCTAATATGAGCCTTTGTTTCTTTGGATAACTTAATCTTAGCCATACCTTCAACCAGTGATTCAATTTCCGTATCAGACTCTTCTCCATCATCCCATACATTATCAAGCTTGAAAGCTTGCTCATAAGCACCTGGAATATCACCAATCAAACTATCTTTATAATTGACCAAGCCACGAGAAGTAGAAAACTGCCTTGTTCCTGAACTTTCCTTAAACTTCTTCACACTACGACCCAATTCATCTTCCTCCTCGCTCGATTTTGGTGGTTCGTTACTGTACTCTGCTTCCATGACTCTCTAGAGCCTTCTTGCTCTGACTTTTGTTCTAAAGCAAATCGTAATTTGTTTTTCAACTCCATCATAATGTGAAATATCCTATCATATTATTATATACTATATAATAAAAGTTGGGCTTAGAAATTGTGGTTGTGCCAAGTGGCTTAATTAAATTGCATAAATTTTTGTAGATTTAAAAAAAAATAGATATAGTTTTTTTTTTTTTTTTTTTTTTTTTGTACTTATCTTCTTCTCCTATAATTTCTAATTTGATAAAAATCTTAATTTGATTACAATCCAAATTCTTCATCTAATCCTTTTATTATTAATATAATTAACTATACAAAAAAGTTTTTACACTTAATTAAAAATCTTAATCTTATTATAATTTAAAATTTTAGTTTAGTTAGACCTCTTTCAAGTTTTTTTTTTTAGAGGATAGACCTCTTTCAATTTGATATGTCATCTATTTTTTAGAGATGAGAAACTCATGCTAGTATATAAATCTCCAAGACATAACCGGTATGCGTTTCTCTTCTTTTTTAGAAATTTTTTTGGGGTTGTACTTATTTTCTTTTGTTTCTCAAGTTTCTAGCAGTTTTTAATTATAAAATTCAAACCGTTTCAAAACATATTTGATTGAAGTTTGATTGTTTTTGGCTTACCATTATGTTTTGATTTGGACGATTTGCATAATTACATCAGATCGTTGTGGTTTGTTTAAAAGCTTTTTGTTGCTTGATTTTGTAAATATTGTATTCTAATAGAAAAACTTTACTTTAATTTTATTATTTATTTTGTAAATTAATTTTAATTAAATTAATAAAATATTTATTTGATTTACACATGATTTTTTATCAAGCCGTGCATTGGGCATAGTACTAGCTAATAAACTAAAACTTAGCCCAATGCTTGACCTCAAGTCTTTGATATAATAATATGCTTTAAAAGTTTAAGTATTAAAAATTAGGTGAAAATACCATTTTTGTCCTTATATTTTGACCCTATTCCCGTTTTGATCACTACTTTTTTATTTTACCGGTTTTAGTCCCTAAATGAAAATAGTGTTTCATTTTAGTCCCTGTCGTCATCTTACTAACAAAAAATGCTTATGTGGCAAACAAACTGCACTACTAGCACACTAACTGCTGACGTTGCCTCTATAATAATATTAAATATAATTCCATGTCAACATTTTTATTAAAAAATCCACATCAAATAAAACAATAAAAACATAAAATTCTAAACTTCATATTTTTTTAAAAATTAATTAAATTAAAAAAATTCTTTACATTAAGTTCTTCCCTGTCATCATGAAGATCATGTTCTTCGTCTTCTTCCTCAAATAATATGTTTGGTTGCCAAGGAAATTAAAAAAATCAAGAACAAACCCAACATGGAACATGTAAAATCAGAAGGCACAACTCTACAAAATACAAACACGTCCAAAGATTCAAAACACAAAGAACACAAACCCAAATCCAACAATCAATCTCCAGCAAACCCAGAACATCATATGAACCCAAAAAAATGAAACATCAAACCCTTGACAAATATCAAACCCAAAAAAAAAAAAAAAAAAAAACCCATAAATTTCAAACCTAGAAAAATTCAAAAAAAAAAAAACCAAAGACCATAAGATCCAAATCTCTTAAAACCTAACTAATTCTTGCAATTTCCCAATACAAACAAACCCACATGAAACTGAAAATCCAAACCCTGATGAAACTAAAACCAAAACCCAAAGACTTGACCATCAAAATCAATAAGAAGGAGAAGAGGTTAGCGATATCAATCGCAATCGCAAGTGCTTTACTTAACACGATTGTGGTGGAGGATTTCATGAACAGGTTCAAGGGGAAGCCGAAGACGAAGGAGTTTATTGCGGTGATGAAGAGGTGGGGGCTTGATCACACAACCTTAAATTTGACAACCCACACCACCTTTAACCGCATATTCGAAGCTGTCGATTTAGTTAGCCCATGGGTTTAGAGAGAAAGCCACTGCTGGTTTCGGCCATGAATTTAGAGAGAGAAAGTATGGGTTATCGTCCATGTTTAGAGAGAGAGAGAGAGAGAGAGAGAGAGAGAGATCTAGGTTTTCGGCCAAGATTTAGAATGAAAGAGGGTTGGGTTTTCGACCATGGGTTTAGAGAGAGAGAGAGTTGGGTTTTCGACCAAGATTGAGAGAGAGAGAGAGAGAGAGAGCTCACCTTCTGCCACCTCAATCAGATCGTAGAAAGAGAGCTTGGAAAATATGAATTGGGTCAGGTTGTTGATTGAGGTTAATATGAGCTTGAGTACTAATGTTGTGTTTGGTTACCAAGAAAGTTACAAAAATTGAAAAAGTTATGCAAACAATTTTTTCTAATCTTTAAAACTGAAAAAAAAAAAATTTGTTTTTTTATTTTTTCAATTTTAATTAAAATTAAGAAATTAGAAGTTTTTAATTTTTGACTTTTTTAATAAATTAAATTGCTTACGTGGAATTTTTTAAAAGCCAAATAAATTTTTTAAATATTATTTTTATTGACACATTAGCATTTATTGTGTCAACTGTGTACTTTGTTTGCCATGTAGAATATTTCTATTAGGTGAGTAACTATAGGAACCAAAATGGAACAATTTTTTTATTTATTGACTAAAAATGATAAAATAAAAAAAAGTAAAGATCAACAAGAGAATAAAGTTAAAATGTAAGGATGAAAATACAAAAATAGTATTTTCGTCTAAAAATTAAAAACCCCGAAAACTGAAAGAACCTCCTCTGAGCTAGCAGCAGCACAGGACTCGTATTGCTATAAATAACCGTGCGATTAGTAGCATTTACATCATAAATAAAAAAATCACAATCAAATTTTTCTTTATAACCGTGATCATCATGTACGGTTCTCTGAGATTAATAGCCCTCACTTTAACCATTTTCCTTTGGTTGCTGATCACTGCCGACTCTGAGGTTCGTTGCATCGAAAGCGAGCGACGCGCCCTTCTCAACTTCAAGCAACATCTTATCGATCCTTCTGACCGGCTTGCCTCTTGGGTTGCTGCTGATGTGGATTGCTGTCACTGGTTCGGCGTCATCTGCCACAACCGCACCGGTCATGTCCAACAACTCCATCTCAGAAGCTTTTTTCCAGATGATGCCCAATGGGAAGCTCAATTCCAAGCTTATGAGAGGTCAAGGTTCGGTGGTAAGATAAATCCTTCTCTTCTTGATTTGAAGCATTTAATTTACTTGGACCTCAGCTTCAATGATTTCAATCATACTCCAATTCCCAAATTCCTCGGCTCAATGGGGAGTTTAAGATATCTTAATCTCTCCCATGCGGGATTTGGGGGATTGATTCCTCATCAACTTGGGAATCTCTCTAATTTGCACTATCTCAACCTTGGAGATTCTTCTTATTATAATAATTTATATGTGAAGAACCTTCAATGGCGCTCTGGTCTTCCTTTACTACAACACCTTGATTTGAGTTCTGCAAACCTTAGCAAAGCCTCTGATTGGGTACAAGAGATAAGCAAATTCCCTTCCTTGTCAGAGTTGCGATTGTCATATTGCGACCTTTCTGGCTTCTTCCCATCGATGCACAGTATTAACTTTACATCTCTCACCGCCCTTGATCTTTCATCCAACAGTTTTGAAAACACTTCAATTCTGTTTTGGGTCTTTGGTCTTCATAATCTGGTTTCTCTTGATCTATCTTACAATCAGTTTCAAGGTCCAATCCCTGATCATCTCCAGAACTTGACTTCACTTAGGCACCTCGATCTATCCGGCAACACTTTCAACTCTTCAATTCCTGATTGGCTGTACACTTTTAGTCATCTTGAGTTCCTCAATCTCGGCAAAAGTAATTTGCAGGGTACAATCTCTAGTTCCATTGGAAACCTAACATCTGCCATTTTCATAGACTTGTCATACAATGAATTTGAAGGAAAGCTAACAAGATCTTTGGGTAATCTCTACAACTTAAGGGTAATTATATTGTCAGGTAACAAATGGAGTACAGAGATATCTGAAATCTTTGAAAGTCTATCAGGATGTGTTTCAAATAGACTAGAGATCTTAGAATTGTATAATGATCAACTGTATGGGCAGTTGACTGATGAGCTTGGGCAATTTAAAAATCTGGCCGTCCTTTGTTTGGGGTGTAATTCAATTTCAGGTCCAATTCCATGGTCTATAGGAAATCTTTCCTCTTTGAGATCCTTGAACCTTATGAATAATCAAATTAACGGAACTCTCCCTCAAAGCTTTGGACAGCTCTCCAAATTAGAGTATTTAAATATCAAATCAAATATGTTGGAGGGTGTTGTATCCGAAGTTCATTTTGCCAATTCAATGAGATTGACAACATTTCTTGCATCTCAAAACCAACTGACTTTAGAAGTAAGAAACAATTGGATCCCTCCTTTTCAACTCAATTTTTTAATTTTGAGATCATGGAATTTAGGGCCAAGATTTCCTTCGTGGCTTCTTTCACAAAAGCATCTTAAATATTTGGACATATCTAACACAAGGGTTTCAGGAGAGATTCCAAATATCCCGATGATTTTGTCCACTTCATCAATGATTGATATGAGTTCAAATCACTTCAATGGTTCGTTGCCTTGTATATCCTCTAATGTGGGCTTCTTAGATCTCTCTGACAATTTATTGTCTGGATCTATTTCGCAGTTTTTATGTTACAAGATGAATGAGTCCAAACAAATGTCATTTCTCAATCTTGGTAAAAACTTCTTATCAGGGGAAATAATTGGTTGTTGGAGGAAGTGGAAAAATTTGAATGCCTTAAATTTGGGAAACAACCATTTGTTCGGTTCTATTCCAAGATCCATTGGATCTTTGATTTATCTTCAATCTTTGCATTTATACAACAACAAATTCTCTGGAAAATTACCATCCTCATTGAAAAGTTGTAAAAATTTGGTTACTCTTGATATTGGCAAAAATGAGTTTGTTGGGAGCATACCTTCATGGATGGGACTTAGATTTTCAAGCTTGCTGATTCTCAGCCTTCACTCAAATAATTTCTATGGTTACATCCCGGAAAATCTCTGCTCTCTAACTTCACTCCAAATCTTGGACCTCTCAAATAATAAGCTATTTGGAAGCATACCAAGATGTGTTAACAATTTCAGTGCCATGGCCACAAATAACAATTCACATGGTCCCCTTTTTTTATTTGAACAGCCAATTGACTATGCTCTTTCTATGCTTTTAGATAGTGCATTGCTTGTGATTAAGGGGAAAGTTCTTGAGTATTCCACTACTCTTCAACTTGTAAAAAGTATAGACCTATCAAAGAACAATTTATCAGGCAAGATCCTTAATGAGGTGACTAGTCTTCAAGGATTACAATCATTAAATTTGTCATTTAATAACTTGATAGGAAGGATTCCTAACAATATAGGTGTAATGGAATCATTGGAATCTATCGATTTCTCTGTAAATCTACTTTCAGGTCAAATTTCTCAAAGTATGTCAAGTTTGACATTTCTGAGTCATTTGAACTTGTCAAACAACAATTTAAGTGGAAAGATTCCTTTAAGCACTCAACTACAGAGCCTTAGTGCCTCCTGTTTTATTGGAAACAAACTTTGTGGAGCTCCACTAATTGAGAATTGTTCTATAAATGATGTAAAACCCAACGTTGAAATCCAAAGGAGCAAGGATTTTGGTGGACTTGAAGTGGATTGGTTTTATGTTAGTATGCCACTTGGATTTGTAGTTGGGTTTTGGGTTGTATTAGGTCCTTTACTGTTAAACAAGCAATGGAGAATTGTGTACTTTGAGTTCCTGGATTACCTAGGGTACAAGCTCTGGGGTGTTGTGGCATAAATTTGGCAGCATTGTAAGTAAAATGTTGTATGATACTTAATATTTAGTGCAAATATCTTGTAATCATATTAATCAATATTTTGATGATTTTTATATGCAATTCGAGTTGGTTAATACTTGTATTATTAGCTATATTCATTCCATTGACATACATGAATATGACGTTTCTTCTTCTAAATGTCAAACGCAATCCAAGTTGTAGTTTTCTTATCCCTATATATTACAATGTAACATCACTTTTCAATTAATACAAGAAGTTGATCAATTAAAAGCAATATATAATACCTTAAAATGATGCCCATTTTCTCAATCTCTTATTGTTCACGTTGTAAAGTCTCAACAAAAAAAGCTCATGCATATCTCAGCAAACTCTAAATGGGCTCTTGTAACAAACTCAAAGCCTACTTGGTTGGATTCCTTGCAATAGAAATCTAAGAATGAAGCTTAAGGCTAAAGAAGAATGTGTCTCCAAAGCCTTCTTTATTTGGAACTAGTTGACGATGCTCACGTTGTGCAGGCATTCTATAGTTTTGCTTCAAAATAAATAACAATAATTTTTCTATGTAGTTTTGGATTTTGTGGCTGCATCTTTAGATCACATTCAAGGAACACGAAGAGTCCAATTAAAGGGCAATATTATATTAGAAGAAAATTGGGGAGACAGGGATTGGATGACAGGAGTTTCAAGGTGGACATGAATCTTATGGGGACTTCTATATGACCAAAGCTTTTTCCCGCTAGGCTTTGGTCAAGATTGTATGATGAACCAAAATGTACCTCAATTCTAAAATGTGAATAAAAAAAATGTCCATGTTATTGGCTGTTGATTGGAATTGTGTGTGTCTACGTGGGTGGGTATACAAGACTAAACTGTTGATTCAATGAGTATATTTGGGTTTCGCGGTTTTACAGAGGTATTACAATTGGAGATTTGTTTTTGATGATGTCCAAGTCTCTCTTATATTCCCTCTGGACCTTGACACTCATAATTGAAAGGTATGGAAACTGAACTGTTGGCCTCCTTAATTATACTGCATTTATTTTGATCTTAGCAACATACTTGTGACACACTGCACTGCAAGTAACAGGCTTGATTAGGAGCCTGTATTTAATTTGGAGAAATCATCTTTTATGAAACGTAACTCTTTAGTGTGAGTTTCTTTTACATGTAAAGGAGAGCTTCCAACAAATTGGATTTAGTGACTGCCAGAGTTTATAATTTGTGATATTTTGAAATCAAAATTCGCAACTCTTTCTATTTTTGCATTGAGATCCATTTTCCTTTCATGAAAGCCCGTCATTGTACATTAGAAAAATCTGAAATAATCATGTATGGGGTGGGTAGTAGATAGGTATGTGTATGTTGATAAAATTAGGTTTTGGTGAAGAGGTATTTTAGTCTAGGTGAATTTGCAGAATTGCGGTATGGCATGGTAGAAAGTTGTCAACTTGAAAACTTTTTGGAGATTAAAGGTAGCCCTTTTTCCGGTAATGTTAGCGTCCTGCCACGTGTTTTTTTTTTTTTTTTAGCCGACGCCGCTCAGACTCGGGCCGATTCGCGCTGAATCAGGCCGAATCGGACCGTATCTGACGAAACCGGCGAACTCATCCCCTTACAGAGCAGTTTTCCAACACTTCGACGGTTGCTAGAATGAACCCAGGCCATGGTAGAGGCGGCTGCTGCTACTGCTTCTTCTTCTTCTTCTTCTTCTCCTTTCTTTGTCCATGGCAGAGGCGGCGGCTGTTGCTTCTTTTTCTTCTTCTCCTTTCTTCGTCCATGGCAGAGGCGGCTGCTGCTGCTTCTTCTTCTTCTTCTCCTTTCTTCGTTTTGTCTGCTCATACTTTTCAATTTTATTTTAAATTTTCCTTGCCTTGTTTTATGTTTTCTTTTTGTTTTGTGAACCTAGCACGTGACTGGTTGTTGGAAATGGTAAAGAGATTTGACAAAAAGCTTTATTTCTATGGCCCACACGTAAATATATGAACAATAAAACTATTTTAATATTTAACTTGAGCCTTTATATTGCGTTTTTAATAGTAATTTTTTTAAAGAATATTTTAATAGTAAAATTGTTTTAATAGTATCATTTTAATTATTGAATAGATATTTAGATTTGAAATTGATATATTAGCTGAAATTAGCTTTCAATCTTGTGGAATGTTTTAGTTTCAATTTTGTGGATTGTATTTAATTTATGAACATGTTTTAATTATTATCTACTATTGCTCTTAAATTTGATATATGTTTATATAATGTGAAAAAGTATGCTTAGCAATATATTAAAAATGTAAATAAAAATATTTTTAATAATTTTTTAATCGCCGAGTCCCGCTGCACCCATACCCACCTTTTTCAAAAATTGCCGAGTCTCGCACCCACACTTGCACCCGCACCTGAGTCCCGAAACACACCCATGCTTCATAGGTTATGTGATGGTTTATAATACATTCACGTGTTTTAAATCACATAATCTATTAAATCATTTAAACAAGTCACATGACTTTTAAGTAAGCCATATGACTAGTACTACAAGTGAATAATCTTTTAAATTGCCATGTAGTGGGTTGGAGGAATTTTCCTTCAAATTGATTGGGAGAAAAACTATATCATTACTGTTGTGAGAGAGAGAGAGAGAGAGAGGTTAAAGTTAAATACAAATACATCTAGCTTGGAGAGAATATCCAACTATGTCCCTGAATCTTGTCAAAATTTAGCTACATAGTTTTTGTTATAACTGGGAAGTCTGTGATCATCTCATAGCTGTGTGCTTCTGTTATAAGCATTGGAATGCTTTATGATAGAACATTTTTAACATTTACATATTAACCTTTTAATTAACTTATTTTTATATAAATATAATGTATTTTTCCCCCAGTACATGGTAGATTTAAAATGAAAGTTACAAGTCATCAATAATTTTGAAATTAATATGTAATTAGCCTATATGACCTCACTTTGCAATAGAGTACCATGGAAAATTAAAAGTGGCTTGAAGTTTTTGCTGCTTAGATAGGCCTTTTGTGCAATATATCTTCACATTGGTGTCTCTGGTTTCTACAGTTCTACAAATATGATTAGATTGTGTTAGGTTCCAGCATTTTATCTAAATATAATTCATGCATTTAGGCGTTAGTATATCTGTCATCACCCTTATCAGTGCCATTGCCATATTATATGCTGGTGCTCATCTGTTTTGCTTGGATGTAAGAATTCTGTTATTAAACAGTCCAAGTGCACATTCCATGTTGCATTCTCCCTCATCCTAGAGGTTGTGAGCTTACTTCACACCTGAGAGTGATGCTAAAACTGGATTATATGGACTGAAATCCAAAAAACTGTGGTTGACAGAACAACTTTTGAATTAAGTTGAGTTGTGTGTGTTTGCAGTAGGATATTAGGCAACACAATATTGCACTTTATGCAGTAGGAGAGTGTATATAAAGACTTAGACAACTCGAAATTTTTTTTAGTAAAGCAGCCCAAGATTATATTTCTATTATCTGTAGCTTTCTTTTTTGGGTGAAGTTGAAATATACTTGCTTCAATACAGTTGTCTTTGGTTTCCAATGTAAAATTCATTAATATCCTCATCCTATGTAATTTTTCTTTCCCACTAGTAATGGAAAATGTTGGAGCCTTTAGTTTTCCCAATAAAACTCAACTACACTTTATCTCAACCATATGCCTTTGTTACATTAAGCTCATACAATTTTAAACAATACACAATATATATTGTAGTATTTCCATTGGCCACATTTCTTTTGCTAATCATTAGACATTGTATTATTTCTAACTACCTCATCCGTTCTTGGTGTAATTTTAGCAATTGCTAGTATTACTGTGGTAGGTTTTGGTAACTTCATATGATTCTCCTTTAACAAGAATTGTCATTTCTCTTTCTGCCACTTAAATTTGTAAAACTGGACTCTATTTATGGATTTACAAATGTCATTGTATTCCAAATACAACAAGGTTCTCCCGTATTTATTAAGTACCCATCCAATTGAAATTAAGTTTCTATTTTCTATGTAGGCAACAAGAGTTTATTTATCTCGTGTAGTATAATAGTTTTGGATTTTTTTAGTACATGGATCGTGACTTTTTAGTTTCTAGTGAATATGGTTGAATACTTGAACCTTATACAAACCTTTCCAAACTCTAAGGACAAAGTAATTTTTTGTGGGTTCCAGTTTGCTCAACTGGTAAAGGGGTTTAATCCTAGCCTACACCAATTATATAGAATTGAACTTAGCCTAGGGGGCTGTGGTGTGCATTACCATCTTCAATTCTTTTGCACTGGACATTGCAAAGGCCAAGGAATTCTTGTAGTAGGGGAGGATTTGACATTGGCTATTGAAGACTATGACAGTCTCAATCACATATCACAACTTGAGGTACAAATTGGATGATAAATTGTGTGGATCAAGGGAGAAACAATTTGCTTACAGCTATCTGAAATTTGAAATCAATATATATATATATATATATATATATATATATAAGCAAAGACCTCATGAGGGAGTGCATGAGGTCCTGCCATATAGCTCTCTAATTTTGCATTTAGAATTTTTTTATCTTTTTTCATTAGGGATTTTTAACTGTTACCCGAAGAGTACGTTAATTTATTTTTACTGTTATAAAAAAAGATGGTCTCCTGTTGACAATTAGACCATGTATTATGAAAAGCCCAAGCCCAAGACCTAATAAAAAAGATGCACTACAAATTCAGTGAATATTTGAAGCCATAAATGCAGAAGCTTGAGAGATACCAGCATTTGGACTTTTGAGCTTCAATGCAATCACTTCCAGTTCCAGCCAATTCTACGCACTTTACACCAGGTAACTTCCACCTGATTTCTACAATGTTTTCTTTGCATGTTCTCAAATCTGTTATGCTTCTATAATTTCTCTCCCAATATTCTCCCAATATTTACTTTTCACTTTCAAATAGGTACGTTCATATTCAAAATTTCAAGTTTCTTTTAAATAGTTTGTTTTTGATTTTATATTGAATCCCAAATTTGATTTGTTATTGAATTTTGTTGGAAGTATTTAGTTTATCTGTCTCTTTAAAAAAATTTATAAGTCAATAAGCAAAAAATAAATTAAAAACAGTTGTTAACCCCAGAAAAATATTGATTTGTTTGTTGAATTCTAAAATATTATGTTTGTTTGAAGTATTTAGTTTAGCTATCCCTGAAAGCTGTTTATAAGTCAATAAGAAAAAAAATTAAAAAAAAGTTGTTAACCTTCAAAACAAAGCAAGTATATAGTGTATTTCAACTACCTTTGCAATAACAAGTATTTCAAATGCTCAATATTTACGGCAATCAACCCCTTCACTTATGTTTTTTCTCACTCGGTTGTTGGGCTTAATGGTGATGTTGCTACTATGACTAATGTGCAGGAAGCTGGGAGACATCTACCTACAAATGTCAGTGCCTTGGATGAGTATTTGCCTACAACTGAGCTTACAGGTACTATATTAATAATTGTTTATGATTGTACTAATTCAATAATTAGCTTGGTTAGAGTATATGTATGGCTCCGACTTGCCTAAAAGTGTATTGAATCATCGCCTAGGATTTTAGTTGCATGATTAATTGTCTTCTAGATCAGATCATTTTGTGTCTCAATGTAAATGGCCTAAATTATTTTGTGATTTAATAGGGTCTCACTAAAATAAAATGCAACCATGTTATAGGGTTCACTGCAACGGCCATTCAGAATGGGTTGCTACCCATTATAGAACCAGCTCACATGGTGGCCTATTATTCATGCCTTGGATTGCCCTTGACAATGTTGACTGTTATTACTTGCCATTTTTGTTTAAATGATAAAGGATTGATATGCATTTTATATTAAATAGTGATGAAATTACCCAAAACGCAGTAAAATGTAATTTGAACAGCTGTTATAGCTGTCAAATATTTTGGTCTATTATTATTCATGCCTTGGATTGGCCTTCATACTGTTTACTGTTAGTGATGGAGAATTTGAAGTCTTGGATATTCAAAAGATTCATGTTATTGTTACTTTTAATTAGAAACATTGTTTAATTGTCTTAATTTAGAATGTACTTTTTTAATTTACTTTGCTTTACTCTGACTCTGTCAATTTACTTTTCTTTTTTGCCCATTTCTGTAAGTACTTTGAGAGGGCAAGGTGTTTCTTCTTATGATGAAATCATACCTAATTAAGTTTATAACAATTATGCTATAATATATGTACAATATTCTCCAAAAAGAATATTACACAAAAGATTAAAACATTATCCGTGCATCGCATAGGCAACTTACTAGAGGTATTTAAAAGTTAAAACTATGAATTCAGAATCCGTTGGATGAACAAATGTAAAAAATTATGCATATGCTTTTCTTGATTAAAGAGAACCTTATAACTGTCTTGATTGTCTTAAGTTTTTTGATAGTAATATGTTGAACATGTGTAATTGGTATTAGCTGCCACCCTCCACTATGGTACAGAATAATTTCTCATTCACAAGTAGCCATGTTCAGGCAACATCAATAGTTTCATCTTATGTGTCATGTTTAGGGTGGTTGTGTTGCTCCCACAAGAAACTAACCAAAAATCCTGAGCTTGGCAGTCGCTTTACCTTTTGGGTTGAGAATATATAGGGAACATCTTATTATAATGCCTTACTCTCAAAACTGGAAAAACCAAATTATACCATAAAGACGAACACAAAATAAGAAATTGTGGAAGAAAATATTGAAAAAGGACTAGTGAAAAAAACGTAAAAAATTAAATGGACTAGTTATTTCATCTTTCTCTAGTTCATATAAGCAAGCTAGCATAGAGTTTTTACCATACCAACACAAGTGCAAGTTAAGAAGTAATTTGAAACCACAGCATAATTTATCAATTTGTTAATTAACCAATTATGTCACTCAGTTATCATCTGTACTGATGACCACGAGCATAGTCACAAAATATAAAATAACAAGAAGCAAAGAAAATAACACAAGATATTGAAAACCAATGGATTAAATTTGCAACATGAATCACACTCTTGACCCTAGACTCTATACAGTAAATACTGACTGAGATGAACCTATACTCAGCTCCAAGTTGCGTGGATTCTTTTATCTTGAAAACCTTCTACAAACTGTGTCAATGACTCCAAGGACTGAATCCAATGACCACCTTGAAGATTTGATCTCCACAATAATACACTAGCAATGGGCTCTCGTGGCTTCAACCTTGATGACTTTACCTTTAAAAAAAATGGTTAGAAGTAGGCAAAAATGAAATTTACCCCAGCTAACTTTGTCCAAAAATCATTTTAGTTGTTTAAGTTTGAAATTGGGGTCATTTTAGTTCAGAAACATTTCCCAAAAAATTGTTGTAATCTATGTCATTATTTTTCCAAATTGCAAAAGTAAAATAATACATGCCATTTCTAATTTATTTGTTTCCCTAGAGACAAATGCATTTTTTTTCCTAAAAAATATATTTCTTAGAAAATTCATGATGAACAAACAGTTTCTAGAAATGAATTTCAATTTTTTCCCCCATCAACAAATGGGAAATAGAATTTTTGATCCAGGTATCTAGATTGTGAACTAAACTATAAGACTCTCCGTGGATTTCAATTTTCAGACATGTTTTTCCTATCATATTTGTGACATTGTGCTAAGTAATTGGGAAAAAATATATATATATATATAAAGACATTCAAAATTCTCATAAGTACAAACTAACCCAAATCCCATTACACCTAAAGCAAACCTTCAATAACAACTAAAAAAAACTCACAAATGAGATACTAACTATCCCACAACCCTAATACATCCAATAGTGAATCTTAAAAAAAAAAAAAAAAAAAAAAAAAAAAAAAAAAAATCCAATAGTGTTCTCTCACTCAAACAATGGACAAAGACTCAAACTATGTTTCAAAGAAATCCCTCTATTTTCTTTTAAGAGTCTTCTCATTTTCTAAAATGGATAAGAACTTATCAAACCTTTTAGAGCATTGTCTATACACAAGACTTCAATACCTACTTTTTGGAGGACTAAGAATAGATTCTTTATTGATTAGATAATATTAAATTTCTTGCTTAACAAGGAATTCCTATCATTTCATGTTAAGAAAATCAATCCATAGCAAGGCAAATTAAGAATTCGAGCAACAAACCTTAAGGAGTTGATTTAGTAGTTCCTAAATCCTCATGTTATCTATTAAATTATGGGTTCAAAATCTCTAGCCAACACTTTAGGGTTACGTCCAAAGAATTTTTTCCTATAATAACTTGCCATATATGAGATAGATAGACTGCAAAATTCTAGAGGACTACCAAAATATTCGAAGAGGCCTTGCTATATTCTTTTTTTTTTTTTTTTTTTTTTTTTGTAATAATGTAGGCAATAAAATTTTGATCAATCTTTTCTTAATAAGATATATATATATATATAGAGAGAGAGAGAGAGAGAGAGAGAGAGAGAGAGAGAGAGAGAGAGAGAGAGAGAGAGCAGTAGTATATGCAAGCTAACTTCACAATAATCCATATATGAGTATACAAACTCAACTTGAAATTGAAAAGGCTTTTAGAAGGCTCACAAGGAATGATTTATTGTTTTCTTTGCAGGCAGTGAACGGTGTAATTGGGCCGCCAACATTTGGTCATCCGTTTTATTGGTCCATTTCCAATGAAGTGCGTGACAGCATGAGATTGCAAGCTTCCTTCACATATTTCACAGCCACACCCTCGAATTTCATTTTCATAGCGTTGCTGTCCATTAATCTATGTGAAACCTTTCCATGAAAAGCTTGAAATGGGTGTGTGAAGAACCACCCTCCTTCACAGCTTGCAAAGCCAAGCTTTTCCATTTCTTAGCATTCCTCCTTATCTCTTCCCCTTTCTCTGCAGCTCCCATCACCATCTCCAGGCACCTCTTTATTTCTGCCCTCTCCACAACTTCTTCATTCACCTTCGCTTTAATTCCAGTCCCCCACACCTCCTCCACCATCTTGGCATTCATGATTTGATCTGAAAAATGTGGACAAGCCACCACCGGCACTCCAGCTACGATACTCTCCAAGGTCGAGTTCCACCCGCAATGTGTCAAGAAACAGCCCACCGAATGGTGACACAGCACCTCAACCTGTGAATACCATGGCACTATTAACCCTTGTGTTTCTTCCTTCAACTTATTCTTTATCGTGTCCTCTATTTCTGATCCTCCGTTCTCTGAAGCTCGAATTACCCACAAGAATGGACGGTCGGTTTCAACTAGTCCATGAAAAATCTCTTCCATTTGCTTTCCTTGCAACGTAACTAGGCTTCCAAAAGACACATAAACCACCGAGTTATTTGGCTTTGAGTTTAGCCAATAAAGATAGTCCTTAGAGCTCTCAAACAAGTCACATCCAAACGGGGAACCAGACTGGTCTTTTGTGTCAAAAAAAGTAGATGGAACCAATGGTCCGATTGGTATTAAATTCAAATTAACAATGGCTTCGATTGCTGCTTCTTCTAGAGCATCAAAGGTGTTCAGTAACACACATGGGTTGGGATCTTTTTCAAGGGTTTGGATATGTTCTTGAATGGTAGGTATGACTGAATTGTGGGGACTAGTTGGTAAGAGAAACGAAGGTAGGTCCGAGGAAGCAAATGGTGGCAACCTTTTGAACTGTATAGAATTTGGGGGGCTACTTTCATAAATATGATACATACCATCATGGGCATTGAAGTATTTCTGGTAGATAGCAAGTGCTGTAGTGGACTGAATGCTGAGAAAAGCAGAAGGTATACCCATATCACGTGCCACATCAGCAGCCCATGGGAGAAGGATGGTGTAGACTAAGAAGGTGACCTTGTGATGCTTGTCATTTGAGAGTTTGACAATCAAGTTGGTGAGTGTTTGTGAGCCGACACGCTTGAACTCGGACATGATGTGTTGTGGGTCGTCAATTGGTTTGTTTCCATCATCAAAGCCATCGGAGAAAGAGGCATAGGATAGGCCCTCAAGTGAAGGGAGTTTTTTTATTTGTTTGAGGCCGTGGACGGTGGTGGCAAAGGTCACACGTGCACCGCCGTGTATTAGGCGTATGGCGAGTTGGAGAGTAGGGTTGATATGGCCTTGGCCTGTGCAGGATATGAGAAGGAAGTGTTGACTGTTCATGCTCGTTTGATCTCTCTCTCTCTCCCTCTCTTTATAAATTGATTAGTGTTCAGTTGCTTAATCAATGGCAAACTTTCCTCTTTTATCCATCATTTTACACAAATTGACATATTTTAAAAAAGTAAAAGTGTAAAGATGCCAACAATAGTTCAATTGATAAGGCACAAACACTTTGTTTGACCTATTTAAATTCGAGTTTTGCTACTAATAGTCCTTCGTGATTGGGTATCTATAAAAATTGGTCCACGATTCTTAATATAAATATCTTGTTAGGAGCTTGCATAACTTAACTAACCCTCAAGTTTTTATTTTTTATTTTTTCTTAAAGTGAAAAGATAATGTTGTCCATGATTTAATCATTAATTGGCTTTGCTGCCTTTACTTTATTATTAGTGGATAAGTGAAAAAGGACCATGCTCGATCATTTTCTTCTTTTTCATTTTTTCTTGACAGTCGATTAGCTGCACATGTATTGTCTATTATGGCGGCTGTTGAAATCCAAGTTTTTATCTATGTAAAAAGTAGCTAGGTCGTTATCAATAAATGGAAGTCATCATTTCTCCTCTAATCTACAATTTTTCTGATATCAGTGTCATACTCATTCCCACCAAACTTTGACAATTGGGTCCGTAACTTATAGACAATATCTAATGCTCAATTTGAATATCCTTCACTTGACTGAACATACACAGTGGCGATTTTTTTTTTTTGGGGGGGGGGGGGGGGGTGGTGGGTAAATGTAGTGTTCAGATCATTAAAAAAAGTGTAAAATAACCATAAGTTGTGACATCCATTAAAAAGTAAGGTTTTAAAATTTGGACAGTTCATTAAACCATAAAAAATGAGAGATTCAAAATTTTTGAGATCCAACTGAGGTTGAACCGGGTCGAACCGTAATGATGTTATAATTAATTTAATAATTAATTAAAGTCTAAATATAAATATTAAATTTATAAAACTAGCAAAATTGACTAATATATCTATATATGTGAGGAAAATTTAATGATTTTCAAGCATATATTTAATAATTAAATAAGAAAGTTAATCAAATAAAATAATAACCATGAAAACATTAAATTATGATTAATTTTTTAAGGATTTTAATTATAATTTTTTTATATTCCTTGTAAGAGATGGATAATTTAATTAAATAGAATAGAATTGTGTTAAGTTGTTTTAAAAAAAAAAAAAAATTGTGTTAAGTTTACTTCAAGTATTTTTTTGGTTATTGTTGAGTATCAACTTGCAAGCTTGGCTGAGTGGTTAGGCTCCAGCTGTATATCTAACTGTGCTTGGGTTCTAAACCTGGTAAGCGCATTTTTTGATTTTTTCTTATTCAACAGGCATGCTTGAACTGGGGTTAGACCACACAGTTCATGCAGAATTGGATTAAGGGGTTCACGAAATTTGAAGGCATGCCCGGTTCTCTATGCTGAAAAAACCAAATTTCAGTTTGGTTCCCAGTTAACCTAGCTGGCTGCCCAGTCCAGTCTGGGTTTGAAAACCTTGTTAAAAAGTTCAACAATAATATATATATATATATATTAAATTAACAAGCAATATAAACAAAAAGAGTAATAAAAAATAATATTAAATAAAAATAAAAACATTTATAAAAAACAACTTATCTATTTTAATTATAATTTATTCAGAAAATATAACATCTAATCTAATCAAATTTTATTTTGCACGAGGTTAATTATTTAAAAATATAGTGAGCATAATTAATGGACTAGGGGAATAAAAGAGATAGAAAAGAAGAACAAAGAGGGTCTAAGAACAGAAAAAATAGAGAGAAACAAATAGACATATATTCCCACTCCCCCCCCCCCCCCCCCCTCTCTTTTTGGTGGTAAAAGGAGTAATATATTAGAGAAACTAAACCATCAAAAGAGGCTCAACACCGAATCTATTTAGGTACAAGCATCAGCATTAAGAAAATCTACAATGTCCATTGGTGAACTACTAAATAAATAAAAACCATTAACTTGGATATGAGACCCAAGACATCTATGCATTTGTTAGATTTCCGAAAGCAGTGCTTAATTCGAACCAGGGAGAGTTGTGAGATATTACCTTCATTTCTAGCAATTGATCTCTTAACAATAATATACAATACAATGCAACGATGCTCACTTTCTCTTAAAAATCTCTTAGGATCACTCTGTATAGTCTCAATGAATGACGACAGGTTTGTGCCTATATCTACAATCAAATTAGAGATTCATGGGTTGATGGGGTAGGTGAATCTTGAACTTGAAAACTGATTGTTGCTGAAAACACTGTAGCAAAATAATTTTTAAATGTATAAATAGTACAGTGAGACTCATTTTTAATATTTTTTAATGCGTAAACAGTGCATGAACAGTACGTGAACAGTGCATGCACTGTTCATGGTGTGAGAGACCGCGCCCCCAGCCCCTTTTTTTAGAGTGTTGGGCCAAACCCACGTGAATGGGTGGAGTCGTGTTATTGCCTCTCAAAATGGAGGTTCGGCTAGTTATATTTTCCCCTTTAGATTAAGGGTTTTACAATGGAGTCGCCACTTATTTAATTGTTGGAATAAATAAGAAAACCATAATTGAAAAATTCATCATTTTATTAATTTGAAATTGAATTTACATTGAACATAGGAAATTACATGGCTTTGGTCCTAGATACAATCTAAGATAAAGTACATGTCTTTATTTCCTAGTTACAATCTAGAAATTGAAAATTACAAGGATAAGCATTTGATCTACTAACCCTTGATCTAAGTTCGGAGGCTATGTTACAAGGTAGGAAGGTGTTAGGCACTCACTTTACCCAGTGAAACCGATCTTCTAGACTATGGTGGCCAACATATCATATCATTCAATATGTCAATCAATTTGCATGTTGAATTTGATGGGTGTGCATGTGATAAACCCTAATTCAATTTATTGAGTATTACATTTGGATTGAAAACTAAATTCTAGTGAATGTGTGTGAATGGTGATAACCTAGATTCAAGGATTTGAAAGAAATATTAAACAAACATGTTTTTCATATTTTTGATGTGGATTTTAGATTAAAACTAGTGATATGCATGAACATGTGATGAACAACCAAGAACATGTGAAGAACATATAAGAACAATTAAGAACATTCAAACATATTCGAGGGAATTTAAATAGTTATTATCATGCTTTAATCTTAAATTCTCATCATGGCAACACAAAAAACAAGTTAGGGAAATGGATTATACCTTCATGCAAGATCCATACGGTGGAGGAGGAGACTCTTGGTGGAAGTTCTAAGGGTGAAAAAAAGAAGAAGAACTAGGAGAGGGAGAGTGAGTCTCACTCAATACCTTGAGTCTCAGGAAGACCAAGATATGACAAGACTACTGTACTTCACTAGAACTCAAAATAGGAGAATAGAGGAGGTTTTTTGTGGTTTGGAATGAATGAGAAGAAGGGTTTATATATTAGTAGTAGAGGGAATATGAATGGAAGACCATTTAATAAGGGTTGACAAGGATTATGAATCTAGATCTCATTTTAGCATTGGAGAAAATCTGGTGCATTAAATGGAGAGATTGGTGGGAGTGGGGAGCAAGCCAAAATTCGGTTTTTCCGTAGCTGCTGTAACAACTTGTAAAGCCAACTTCAACAAATCATATCTAACTCAATTCTGATCGGAATTGTCTCGTTCTTGTACTCAAATTGAAGCCCCAGATATCTAGTTTCTGGGAAAATTAACCTCATTCACAGATTCAAAATATTCTGAGAGATATCGATGAAATGGTAAGCAGATGTCATTTGTTAAAAAATGGTTTCAGCACAATTAATATTAATAGAACCCAAATTAGCTCCCAATTAACATTAAATGGCTCCAATCACTCAAATTTCAGACTTAATTCTTTCCAAATTTACTCTAATTAAAAGATAATTACACAAATTACTCATTGAATAATGAATGTTTAACTATCTAATTAATTTGGTGTATACAACCTCACCATAAAATGTAGACCTAACAAATCAAATTATGACACATCATTGATCTCAAATTGATTGCACCTATAACCAATTGAAATCAATTGTTCATAATCACATATAGTCGGACTCAATTTGTGATAGTACATCTTAGCCATTAAAACTTGATTTGATGATAACTTTCAATCTGGTGGTCCGATTAGGGCTTATGACCAGTCGATTTGATCGTTACAACATCAAGATCATTTTGGTGAAATGGGTCCAAGGATCTAATGGATAGAATCAAGATGCATATTTTCAAAGTGAAAGTACCCTTTTACCTTCCATGTGAGGTTAAATGCAGGTTGCAAAATGGGGTGTCAACAGAATGCCCCTCATTGGCAGAGCTTGAAAAGCGAATGTCAATGTATGAAAGAGACACCGAACTTTGCAATAAGCATTTAATCGTGGTGAATGTATGATGCATGTAGATAAAAATGTAGATAGTCATGTTATGGATCAAAATGTGGACCGAATCTTGAGGGAGATTGCCTACGTACCATGGTCACGACAAAATGAGGATTTTAGTCGTGATCTTAAATTTTGGACATGCTTCCCAGAGATCCAATGGAATTGGATTTTGGACGTACTTCCCAGAGGTCCGTGGATTTGAATTTGGACGTGCTTCCCAGAGGTCCGATGGATTTGAAATTTGGACGTGTTTCCCAGAGGTCCGATGGAATTGAAATTTGGACGTGCTTCTCAGAGGTCCGATGGAATTGAATTTTGGACATGCTTCCCAGAGGTCCGATGGAATTAAATTTGGACGTGCTTCTCAGAGGTCCATTGAAATTGACTTTGGATGTGCTTCCTAGAGGTCCATTGAAATGGATTTGGATGGAATTGAATTTGGACGTGCTTCCCAGAGGTCCATTGAAATTGAATTTGGATGTGCTTCCTAGAGGTCCATTGAAATTGGATTTGGACGTGCTTCCCAGAGGTCCAATGGATTTGAAGTTTGGACGTGCTTCCCAGAGGTCTGATGGATTTGAAGTTTGGAAACGCTTCCCAAAGGTCCGTGGATTTGAATTTTGGACGTACCTCCCAGAGGTCCGATGGTTTGAAGTTTGGACATGCTTCCTAGAGGTCTGATGGAATTGAAATTTGGACGTGCTTCTCAGAGGTCCGATGGAATTGAATTTTGGACGTGCTTCCCAGAGGTCCGATGGATTTGAGTTTGGACATGCTTCCCAGAGGTCCGATGGATTTGAAATTTGGACGTGCTTCCCAGAGGTCCATTGAAATTGACTTTGGCCGTGCTTCCCAGAGATCCGATGGAATTGAGTTTGGATGTGCTTCCTAGAGGTCCGATGGAATTGGATTTGGACGTGCTTCCCAGAGGTCCATTGAAATTGACTTAGGACGTGCTTCCCAGAGGTCCATTGAAATTGGATTTGGACGTGCTTCCCAGAGGTCCAATGGATTTGAAGTTTGGACATACTTCCCAGAGGTCCGATGGTTTTTAAATTTTTGACGTGCTTTCCAAAGGTCCGTGGATTTGAATTTGGACGTGCTTCCTAGAGGTCCGATGGATTGAATTTGGACGTGTTTCCTAGAGGTCTGTGGATTTGAATTTTGGACGTGCTTCCCAGAGGTCCGATGGTATTGGATTTTGGATGTGCTCTCAAAGGTCCGATGGTTTGAAGTTTGGACGTGCTTCCCAGAGGTCCGATGGTATTGGATTTTGGACGTGCTTCTCAGAGGTCCAAGGATTTGATGTTTGGACGTGCTTCCCAGAGGTCCAATGATTTGGAAGGCATTATTCATGCTGATGTGTGTGGGCCCTTTTACCCTAGTACCTGTAAAATAAATACTTTCAATTAGTAACAAAGTTATTCATTGAAAAAACTTTGGCATACCTGGCAAATGCCCCTAGTTTAGGACATATTCCATGCTTTAATGAATGCTAAGGGTGGACAATTGACTTGATATTGCACCATTGGAGAATATAGGAGAGGATCATAGCTTTATGTTCCTAAAGAAGAATTTAATGAAGATTCTTTTTTTTTTTTTTTGAAAAATTTGGAAATCCTGAATTTTTTTTTTTTTTTGGAAATCTTGAATTTTTTGAAGGAATTGAAAATTTTTATTGATGAGATTTTTATTTTCATTTTTTTTTTTTTTTGAAAATTTTGATTGATGATTTTTTATATATATATATATATTTTGATGGTAACCTAAGAAGTACGAGCCCAATGCCCCTAGTCCCAAGGCTTTTTGAAAATTCTCTCTTTTTTTTTTTCTTTTTTTTTTTTTCAAAATTGAAAATCTTTTTTCTTTTTTCTTTTTGAAAATTTTATCTTCTTCTTCTTCTTCTTCTTCTTTTTTTTTTTTTTTTTTTTTTTGAGATTTGAAGATTTGTCCATTATCGAGTAGTGAAGAAGATGAAGATGGAGTAAAAGAGATGAAGATTTATTCATGATTTTTCCTTTTTTTTTTTTTTTTTTTTGGAAAACCTATCCTTTGAATGAGAATAACTTTGGCTGGAGTTGATGCGGATTGCTGGATAAGTCTTTGCTTAATTCCCAATGCCCCTAGTTTGGAGCATATTCCATGCTTAGATTAAAGCTGAATTCATTTGATGTTGTGACCATTGAGGAACATGAAAGAAGATCATGGTTCGCCATCCTTGGTTCCTGCAAAAAAAAAAGCTTTCTTTCTCTAGCTAGTTAGAAACCAATTATCTTGAAAATTTGCACACAATATAAATAGGTCAATGCTCCAAGTTTAAACATGCTTGATGCAAACAAATGGGCTTAACCTAACATACACCCAAACAATTTTGTCACATTGTTTTGACTTTGTTCTCCAAGGTTGTTTGGGTGATTGGGATCGGGCCTCTGAAAGGCTTCCTACGTATCTCTCTCATAGAGGATCAGGTCAAGACGTAGTTCAAGAGAACTGGATTTTGAAAAAGAATGATTTTTTTTTTTTTTGGAACAAGAGGTGATCCTTTGAACAATCAAACAAATCTCTTTGATTGGGAAGGATCAAGTTCATTAAACTCATGTAATCAAATTTGCTTCATCCTTTTGAACATCGTCATATTAAGTCTCTAAAGGCAATCAATAAATGAAATGTTTATGAATCACATTGTTGGGTGCAAACAAGGAAAGTGTTCCAGGTTTGGAAGTTCTTTTGAGTCATTTTGAGGATTTGAGAATTTGAGAAATTTTGTCCTCGAACATATCATCCTGTGGGGTTTAACAATTTTAAGCACTTTTCATTTTTAATTCTAGAGAAAAATATTATTAGAGTTTAAGATGCGCTTACAATTAACAAGACTTCAAGGAGGTCTTATTTATGGGTTGTAATGTAGGCCGGGTTTAGGTTATGAAATGAATGATATAAAAAGGCTCAAAATTCCCTATGATGTTCCCCCAAGTACGCATTACCCAAAAATCAAGTATTGGAGGAGTTTTCCCATTTCTTCTTTGCAATCTTCTCACTATTCTTCATTGATCACCTGTATCAACGTTTGTTTTTATGCTCATTCCCTTGAATCATACCTCTAGACTTTCATCTTGTAAAATCCTTTTCTTTTTAGGTTACATCTTCAAGTTTTCAATTTGCTAAGATTTTCCTTTTTTCCCTTTTTTTTTTTTTAAATCTTTTTTTTATCTTTCATCTCTTGATTGAATGAACTTTTTGGGGATCTTTTGCCACCCTTTTTTTCTCAGCTTAAGTCATTTTGATGCACTCTCTATACATCTTTCTTGCCTCGATGCACTTGCACATTTCTGTGCTTGATGAATCTTTCCTTTTTTGATGAAATCTCTTTTGGATGAATCTTGTATTCCTCTTGGCATGATGAATTTTAGGTTCTTCAAACTTGATGCACACTTTTTTTTCTCTCACATTGATGGAATTTCATTTCTCTTTTCTTGATTGAGTGAAAGTTCATTTTTCTTTGATGATCTCTTATTTTTAGCTTAATGAATTCTCTACTTATCTTTCATGTCCTCTAGGAGAGCTTTATCAATTAGCTTCAAAGCTCAAGGTCGACTCCTCCTTAACATGAGATTTAAGCATGCATTCTTTGAATTTTCCCACCCTAGGTTTAGATTTTAGTGGGTTCATGTGAAAAAAAGGCTAAGTGTTTAAAAGCTCAAATGGGCTAGCAATGGATAATGATCATTCTAGGTATTAAGGTATAATCTTGTTTTACCAAAGACGGCCTCCTATCCCTAGCAATGCTTGCTTGTAGGCACAATGACTTGAGCTCTTTTAATAATCCCCTTAAAAGAAAAAGTATGAATGCTCTATTGGAGACACAAAAGTTTTTAGAAATTTGGAATGAATGCATGGGCTTTTTGAATTTTCTGATGGATAGATTTTCTTTGATTGCCTTGTAAGACCATTTCTTCTTTTATTCAAAGTAATTTAGCAAAAGCATTTACATGGATCAAATGAAGTCAGTCCTTTCTCAGGACAAGTTGATTGTTCTAGCCTTTAAACATCTTAATTTAGAAAAAGTTTTTTCCAAGGGATCCTCATGTACCATTTTGAAAAGAAGACTTTAAAGAATCTTGAAATCTTTAAAGGAAAAAAAAAGGTCTTTTTGAAAAAAAATTACTAGGAAGTACAATGCCCCTAGTTCAAAGAAATTTTTTTTTTTTTTAAATGACCTAAGGGCTCAATGCCCTTAGTCCAAAGACTTTTTTCATTTGAAAATTTTTCTCTTTTTTTGGGAAAGATTTGGAAATCTTGAAAAAAAATTTTGAATTTTTTTTTTTTTTTGGTTTTTTTCTTAATATATATACATGAACAAAGCTCATTAAATGCTACATGAAATTTTTGAATTCAAAGAAACATAGAAACATGGAATAAAAAAAATAAATTTTAAACTTAACCATGATGTTGCAAACCAAATGTGGAGTGAGGCAAAGTTGGACCACTTACTTCTTCTTGGTCCATTTAGGACGCTTGAGGTTTGGTGTGCTTGAACCTTGATTATGATGAAATGGCTTGGGCTTGCACTTGGAAGGCATGCATCTTGCGAGCTTTTGGCCTTTGATGTTGATCATGTCCATACACCTTTGATGGGCTCAAGTGTTGGGCTTAGATTCATTCAAGAAACAATTTTGGGCTTCCATACCAAGTAGAGTTCAATCATGGGCTTTTGGGCTTGAGTTCATTCACATCATACAAGGTTCAAATAATCATGATGGGCTCAAGCATTGGACTTGAGTCATCATGGTTCAAACAACAGCCAAACAAATGCATAATGAAATGCAACTTACATGGACCGACCTAAAGGTAGGTTCTATGGGTCATTACAACATGGGTAGAAGGTAGAATAAAGGTCCCCACAAGCTAGAACATCGTACCTCCCAACTTGTGACGCCAGGAGCGCCGCGTTGGTCCGAACGGTACAGTTTGTCCTTATGAACCACCATGGCATAACCATGATGATCCTTGTCGCGGTGGGTGGTAGGTTCACCGCTGGGTATGTGAGTCTCAGGAAGACCACAATCCACGGCTAATACTACCAGGCTTCCGGGCTAGCACACAAATAAAATAAATTTCATTCAAGCAAATGATGCATGACATGCAAAATAATGATATATTAGACATATTATATACAAAACGCAATAAACAAACAATTACATGGTTGGCCATCATAACCTAATTGAAGCTTAGCCCTCAATATCCCCAGCGGAGTCGCCACTGTGAGAGACCGCGCCCCCGGCCCGTTTTTTATGAATGTTGGGCCAAACCCACGTGAATGGGTGGAGTCGTGTTATTGCCTCTCAAAATAGAGGTTCGACTAGTTATATTTTCCCCTTTAGATTAAGGGTTTTACAATGGAGTTGCCACTTATTTAATTGTTGAAATAAATAAGAAAACCATAATTGAAAAATTCATCATTTTATTAATTTGAAATTGAATTTACATTGAACATAGGAAATTACATGGCTTTGGTCCTAAATACAATTTAATATAAAGTACATGGCTTTATTTCCTAGTTACAATTTAGAAATTGAAAATTACAAGGATAAGCATTTGATCTACTAACCCTTGATCTAAGTTCGGAAGCTATGTTACAAGGTGGGAAGGTGTTAGGTACCCACCTTGCCCGGTGAAACCGGTCTTCTAAACTATGGTGGCCAACATATCATATCATTCAATATGTCAATCAATTTGCATGTTGAATTTGATGTGTGTGCATGTGATAAACCCTAATTCAATTTATTGAGCATTACATTTGGATTGAAAACTAAATTCTAGTGAATGTGTGTGAATGGTGATAACCTAGATTCAAGGATTTGAAAGAAATATTAAACAAACATGTTTTTCATATTTTTGATGTGAATTTAAGATTAAAACTAGTGATATGCATGAACATGTAATGAACAACCAAGAACATGTGAAGAACATATAAAAACAATTAAGAACATTCAAACATATTCGAGGGAATTTAAATAGTTACTATCATGCTTTAATCTTAAACTCTCATCATGACAACACAAAAAACAAGTTAGGGAAAGGGATTATACCTTCATGCAAGATCCATACGATGGAGGAGGAGACTCTTGATGGAAGTCCTAAGGGTGAAGAAAAAAAGAAGAACTAGGAGAGGGAGAGTGAGTCTCACTCAATACCTTAAGTCTTAGGAAGACCAAGATATGACAAGATTACTCTACTTCACTAGAACTCAAAAGAGGAGAAGATACGGGGTTTTTTGTGGTTTGGAATGAAGGAGAGGGAGGGTTCATACAGTAGTAGTGGAGGGAATATGAATGGAATGCCATTTAATGAGGGTTGACAAGGATTATGAACCTAGACCTCATTTTAGCCTTGGGGAAAATCTGATGCATTAAATAGAGAGATTGGTGGGAGTGGGGAGCAAGCCAAAATTCGGTTTATCCGTAGCTGCTGTAACAGCTTGTAGAGCCAATTTCGAAAAATCATATCTAACTCAATTCTGATCGGAATTGTCTCATTCTTGTACTCAAATTGAAGCCCCGGATGTCTAGTTTCTGGGAAAATTAACCTCATTCATAGATTCAAAATATTCTGAGAGATATCGATGAAATGGTGACCAGAGGTCATTTGTTAGAAAATGGTTTCAACACAATTAATATTAAGAGGACCCAAATTAGCTCCCAATTAACATTAAATGGCTCCAATCACTCCAATTTTAAACTTAATTCTTTCCATATTTACTCTAATTAAAAGATAATTACACAAATTACTCATTGAATAATTAATGTTTAACTATCTAATTAATTAGGTGTATGCAACCTCACCATAAAATGTAGTCATAACCAATCAAATTATGACACATCATTGATCTCAAATTGATTGCACCTATAACCAATTGAAATCAATTGTTCATAATCACATATAGTCGGACTCAATTTGTGATAGTACATCTTAGCCATTAAAACTTGATTTGATGATAACTTTCAATCTGGTGGTCCGATTAGGGCTTATGACCAGTCGATTTGATCGTTACAACATTAAGATCATTTTGGTGAAATGGGTCCAAGGATCTAATAGATAGAATCAAGATGCATATTTCCAAAGTGAAAGTATCCTTTTACCCTCCATGTGAGGTTAAATGCAGGTTGCAAAATGGGGTGTCAACACATGCATAGTACTTTTTTCTCTAAGAAATCAAGAACTCCGGCAAAAAAAAAAAAAAAAAAAAAAAAAAAAAAAAAACTGAAAACGCAGTTGTGGGGCCATCTATCTAAAAAGGTATTAGTAAGATTGTAGGAAGTGGGCCTACGGCCCAATGGCCTAGTCCGAGGACATTAATCCATCTGAGGATGGCTAAATGAGGACATGGTGGGAATAATATAAGAAAAGGAAGTGGAGATTGTACATAATAGTCCAAAATGCGTCCGAGGATAAAGTTCATCTCGGAATGATGGCCCAAGGTCAATGTAACTATCTTGTTACCTTGGATATTCCGCAAGGTTGTATTGTAACTGAGAAATTGATATGGGATAAGGGAAGTAACAAATATCTTCTAAAGCTGCTACCTCCACATTTAGTGCTTCCCAGCTAACTCTCTGGCCGCATTAATGTGGAGGTGATACCTGAACAGTAGTCAAGCAGCCTTATGGCTGCTAGTTGAAGATTCTGGGAGGTGTTAGATGGGACAGGAGGGAGTTCCCAAAATCTAACTTACATGTGTATGGTGAAAATAATGTAAGGAACGTGGTATATAACATGAAAAAGGAGGAAAATTGGGGGGGGGGGGGGGAGAGAGAAAAAAACATTTGGCATTTTGTTGATCAGGAGGATAGAACCCTAAAAAACTCTTGAGACCTAGCCGAGGACAGTTCTTATCGTTTGGATAGTTTTGAACGTTTTTTTGCTGATTAATTATCATGATCTTTTCTACAAAATAAAACTAGTTCTTTCACCCACTCTCTAAAAATTGATTGTTTGGGCTTGTTGGTCTATAAACCCTTTCCTATGTTGGGTCCAATCCAAGTTGGGTCTTTACAATTGGTGCCATCTGTGGGGAAAACTTGATTTATTCGAAAGAAAGACAAGTACAACGTGTGGGATGGTAGAAGGAACCTTGCAATAGGTAGCAGCGGGCCCACATCAGGTGGAAGTTAATCCACACCAAGTAGAATCCAGGGGGTCTCAGCATGATAACCCATTTGTAAACCTTGAACAAAGAAGGGATCGTGAAGGAAGTGTGCGAACAATCCACACAGGTAGAAGTCAGTCTCGGGAAAAAAGCTGTATTTCCCATGTAAAGAACGATAGGGACATGCAACGTGAGATTGACAGGTTGAAAAAAGAATTGCTTCACAAGCAGAGAAGACGTTTGTCTACTAACTCCAATCAATACTCTGAAGAGTCAGACGATGCCAGTTATAGACAGAGATCCAGGACTCCACCCAGTGAATCTTTCTCCTATGATGAGGAGTACCACTATAGACGCAAATATAGGAGCCCGCCTTGCAAAGGTCTGAGGAATGATGCACTAAACAAAGCATTGAGCCAGGTTTCTAAATCACCTTTCACGTGAAATATTGAGGGTGCAAATCTTCCTCGGCGATTCCATCAGCCTACATTCACCATTTATAATGGTCGAATAGATCTAATGGAGCATGTTAGCCATTTCAGTCAAAGAATGGATGTCCATGCTAAGGACGAGGCATTAATGTGTAAGGTTTTCCATCTAGCTTGGGCCTGGTGGCGATGAGATGGTTCAACGGTCTAAGTGCGAACTCCATTGATTCATTTAAGAATCTCACCCAAGCCTTTGGTGCCCGTTTTATCACCTGTAGTAGGGTTCCTCAGCCCTTGGAGTCTTTGTTGTCCATGTCCATGTAGGAGGGGGAGACCTTGAAAGCCTATTTTGATAGATATTGGGAAATGTTTAACGAAATAGATGGAGACTATGATGACGTGTCTATTAGTACTTTTAAAGCTGGCCTTCCACCCGAGCATGATCTGAGAAAATCTCTAACCGGTAAACCTGTTACCAGCGTGTGTCAACTTATGGATCGGATTGACAAGTATAGAAGGGTAGAGGAGGACTAAATACAGGGTAAAGGAAAGGCCAAAGTAATCCCTCAGGAGATGAGGGACTTCAGGTCGGACCGATACAATAACAATCCACCTCAGAAGGATTTTGGGGGGCAGCTAGGATCTACCAACTCCCAAGTGGTTAGTGCTGTGTTCCGAGAACCAGTACAACAGGTTCTGGAGAAGATAAAAAATGAGTCGTTCTTCAAATGGCCCAACAAGATGGCAGGGGATCCTATGAAACGTAATCAAAGCCTCTACTGCCAATACCATCAGGGTTATGGACATACTACTGAGAAGTGCAGAAATTTGTAGGACCATTTGGATCAGTTGGTCTGAGAAGGGAGATTGACTCAGCTTTTGCATCATTCCAGTGGCCGAGGAGGCCAGACAGGTTCGGCATTTCGGGGAGATGCTTCTTCGAGACCTTCCTTAGGCACGATAAATGTCATATTTGCTACCTCGAGGAGAACTAGATCTTGTCCTTCCAGGGTAATGTCTTTATCTCATTGCCTAAATGAGGGCTCCAGTTTAATGTCGAAGAGAGTCAAAATGGACACCTCACTGGTTTTGGGTTTTTCGAATAAAGATAAGAGGGGAACCATACAACCACACGATGATGCTTTGGTGGTTACACTTAGGATTAGGGGGTATGATGTGAGAAGAGTGATGGTTGATGAGGGAAATGCAGCCAAGGTTATGTACCCTGACCTGTATAGGGAGCTAAATTTGAAACCCCAGGATTTGATAGCCTATAGCTCCCCTTTGGTGAGTTTTGAAGGTAGATCGGTCATTCTGATGGGTATGATTAGATTACCTGTACAAACTAGCTCAGATGCAGTGGAGATGGACTTCATTGTGGTAAATGCTTTCTCTCCATATATGGCTATTTTGGGAAGGCCCTGGCTGCATACCTTGGGAGCTGTCTCTTCTACTCTCCATCAAAAGGTGAAATATCCATCGAGAGGCTAGGTGTTAGAAATATTAGGAAACCAAGCCATGGCCAGACAGTGCTTGGTAACGGCTATTCAACATCGACCTGAAACGGAAACTTCGGCCATTGCTGAGAATGGTTCATAGTAATCAAAGACCCCGGCGCCCCTCTACGACAGACCTATCGACGAAGCAAAATGTGAAAATCTGGAAAAGGTAAGCATTGAGGATGATCCGGAGAAGTTCTTTTAGGTCAGGGCTCAATTGCCTCTGTTGGGAAAGGAGCAGTTGGTTGAATTCCTTAAAAGAAATGTTGATGTGTTTGCATGGGATGCTTATGAAGCCCCAGGGGTAGATCTAGATTTCATTTGCCATCACTTGAATGTTAATCCCTCTGCTACTCCGAAGAAACAGCCACCTCGGTGTCCATCCAGAGTACATGCTGAAGCTATCAGAGATGAGGTGACAAAGCTCAAACAGGTAGGGGCTATCATCAGATCCCACTGGCATTGGACGATTAGGAAAAGACAGCTTTTCTCACTCTTATTGGAAACTATCACTACAAGGTAATGCCCTTTGGCTTGAAGAATGCGGGTCTACTTATCAACAGATGATGACAAAAATGTTTGAGCCACAGTTGGGCAGGAGCATCGAGGTCTATATTGATGATATGGTTGTGAAGAGTAAGGTAGTGTCTGAGCATGTAACAGACCTCACAAGCATTTTTGAGATTTTAAGGAAGCATAAATTGCGACTGAATGCATCCAAGTGCTCATTCAGGGTAAGCTCAGGGAAGTTTTTGGGCTACATGGTGACTCACAGAGGAATCGAGGTGAACCCCGATCAAATTAAAGCCATAAATAACTTGCAACCACCTCGGAATCCTAAAGAGGTCCAAAAACTGACTGGGATGACTGCTGCTTTGAATAGATTTATAGCCAGGTCAGCAGATAGGTGCAGACCTTTTTTCATTTTGTTGCATAAATGGAAAGGATTTGAATGGATTGAGGAGTGTGCCGTGGCATTTAAACAGCTTAAAGAGTATCTATCTCGGCCACCCATTATGTCTAGCCCTGAGGTGGATGAAGTCCTTTTTGCCTATTTGGCAATAGCCACTTATGCGATAAATTTTGTCCTGATACGAGTAGATGGTGTCATACAATGACTAGTTTATTACATGAGCAAATCGCTTCATGAGGCCAAAGTGCGATATTTACCGTTAGAAAAAGCTATTTTGGCGGTAGTGCACCCTACGAGGAAACTTCCCCATTATTTCCAGGTACACACTGTGGTCGTCTTAACTCAGTATCTGCTAAAATCAGTACTTCGGAGTGTGGATTACACCGACAGGATTGCCAAGTGGGGCATAATTCTAGGAGCTTTTGATATCAGGTATATGCCTCGTACCTCTGTGAAGGGTCAGATTCTCGCCGATTTGGTGGCCGAATTTGCTGAAGGTCCTGAAGAAATAGAAGCGAATCAATATGGCATGGATGAAAAATCGGTTGGCCTAATCTCCGCACAACAGTCCTTAACCTGGAAGGTGTATGTGGATGGAGCGGCAAACCAGCGAGGGTCAGGAGTAGGGTTGGTTCTAGCATCTCCTGAGGGGGTCACCATAGAGAAGTCTTTAAGGTTGGGATTCTCGGCTACCAACAATAAGGCGGAATATGAAGCTTTATTAATGGGAATGGCGATGGTCCAAAAACTAGGTGGACAAGTAGTGGAAATGTTCTCAGATTCAAGACTGATCATGGGCCAAGCAAAAGGGGAAGTGGAAGCTAGGGACACAAAAATGCAAGAGTACTTGGGCCAAGTTAGGCGTATGCAAAGAAATTTCAAATTTTTTGATTTATCCCATGTCCCTAGAAGTGGAAATACCCATGTAGACTCCTTGGCTACCCTTGCCACCTCATCGGCACAAGATTTACCCCGAGTGATACTAGTTGAAGACTTAAACACACCTACCCCAATAACGAGGGACTTGCTTCAGGTTCATCAAATCAAGTTGGTGCCTATTTGGATGGATCCTATACTGTTATTCCTTGAAAAGGATATATTGCCTGAAAATAAATCAAAAGCTAAAAAAATACGAAGAAAAGCTCCTTGGTTTTGGCTGTCCTAGGACAAAAAATTGTATAAACGTTATTTTTCTGGGCCATATCTACTTTGTGTACATCCCGAAGTGTCAGAGTCACTTCTAGAAGAACTACATGAAGAGATTTGTGGAAGTCATACAGGAGGAAGGTCTTTATCTCATCGAGTAATTACTCAGGGATACTAGTGGCCGAGCATGCAAAAGGAAGTACAGGAGTATGTCAAAAGATGTGATCAGCGTCAGAGGTTCGCACCAAACATCCATCAGCTTGGGGGAGTTCTTAATCCTCTTTCTAGTCCTTGGCCTTTTGCTCAATGGGGGTTGGACATTGTGGGTCCTTTCCCTAAAGCATTAGGAAATAAAAAGTATCTGCTAGTTGGCACGGACTATTTCACAAAATGAGTCGAAGCTGAGTCTCTGGCTAATATCAGAGATGTGGATGTCAAGAGGTTTATCTGGAAGAGTATCGTTACTCGATTTGAGGTCCCTCAAACTCTTATCTCAGACAATGGCCTTCAATTTGATAGCAAGGCTTTTAGGAAGTATTATTCCGATCTGGGGATAAAGAATAGATATTCCACTCCAACCTATCCACAGGGAAATGGGCAGGCCAAAGCTATCAACAAGGTCATAGTGAATGGACTTAAAAAGAGGTTGGATGATGCAAAAGAAAAATGGGTAGAAGAACTGCCACATGTCCTTTAGACGTATCGAACAACACCTCGACGATCAACAGGAGAGACTCCATTTTCAATGACGCATGGGGCTGAGGCTGTAATTCCTTTAGATTTAATAGATGAACTGTTAAAAAAGAGTCTAGATTTAATAGATGAATGACGAGAGAATGCAAACTATTACCAACACAAGCTTAAGTAAGGTTATGATGCAAACGTGAAACTGAGATCGTTAGCCCAAGGAGATTTGGTGTTGATAAAAGTCTTGGGAACTACCAAGAACCCAACCTGGGGAAAGCTAGGACCTAATTGGAAATGACCATATTGTATCACATCGGTGGCAGGAATAGGTGCGTATTACTTGGAGGATCTAGATGAAAAAACTGTAATCCATCCTTGGAATGTAAGCAACCTAAAGAGGTACTACTATTAATAAGAACAGTTATGTTTTACTTCCTTTTTCAATTCATTTCGATTGTGTATCTTTTGTTTCCCAGTCTATTGAAGTATTAAACAGAAGTTAAGTTATGTCAGGATCCTCAGACCATAAATTTAGTGAAAATTAATACCCTTTGGCATCTATTGAAGTATTAAACAGAAATTAAATTATGTCAGGATCCTCGGACCATAAACTTAGTGAAAATTAATACCCTTTAGGATCTATTGAAGTATTAAACAGAAACTAAGTTATGTCAGGATCCTCGGACCATAAACTTAGTGAAAATTAATACCCTTTGGCATCTATTGAAGTATTAAATAGAAACTAAGTTATGTCAGGATCCTTGGACCACAAACTTAGTGAAAATTAATACCCTTGGGCATCTATTGAAGTATTAAATAGAAACTAAGTTATGTCAGGCTCCTCGGATAACAAACTTAGTGAAAATTAATATCATTTGACATCCATTGAAGTATTAAATAGGAACTAAGTTATATCAGGTTCTTCGGACCACAAACTTAGCGAAAGTCAATACCCTTTGAATTGAATTATGACCAAATTTGTATATCAAAGCAAAATCCATGAGCATCACTTAAAGCATTTTAAGGTACCCAAGACCTGCCTGCTATTCAAACATTCAGAACACTTTCTCAGATTTGGACACTTATTAGAATTGATAAATTAAAAACACATCTTCGTATTGCTGTGGGGTTCACAGTTATAAGCTCCTCGGATTCTCAATTAAAACACATAAAGTTACATTTTCTCTTATATCATTAAACTTTACTCTTTTGGGGCATATGGTCATGTAAAAACAAAGAATATTCACGATGTAAATTGCATATACGATAGATAAAGTAGCAATATCCCATATAAATTTAGAAAAGAAAAATATAAATCTCATTATAACTATCCTTAAGCGAAAAGTGAAGAGAATTTCACTACATTAACTATGGTTTCAATTATATTTGGAGCTTGGACTTAGGAGCTTTGTCAGTTGCTTTAAGAGGAACTTCCTTCTCTTTTTCCTTAGAAATCTCTCCAGCAGGCAAGATAGTTGAAGCCAAAGCCTGCTCAAAACTTTGAGGAATAGTCCCCTCCTTAGGAACCTCTGCTAGCTTGTCCAAAGAGATTTCTCTTAGAGTTTTAGATATTTTGGGCCGTTCTTGCTGATTGAGATGAAGAGGATTCTGGGTTTGGGCCTCCTCAGCAGATTCAACAACTGTAGAGGCTGCATCCTTTTGGTGGGAAAGAGGGTATGAGGCTCATATAACCGGAGGGAAATAAATGTTTTCTGGCCTTCTCAACTCAGAAGAGGACTTAACCCCAGCTCGGTTGAGAGCTTCTCCCCAAGTCTGAGCACAGTAGGCTCGACATAGGACATGGACCTCAGCCCGGAGGTTGTTCTCAGTCTCAGCTACGCCGACGTCGTAGCCATGCTGTTCGGCCTCATCTTTTTTTTTTTCTCGGCCTCTGCCTTTGCCTTCTCCGCCTCAGCCTTTGCTTTTTCGGCCTGGTCTTTGAGCCTTTGGGCTTGTTCCAGTTGTTTCCTTAAGGTTATTATTTGCTCCTTGGATGCTGTCAACTGGTCGTTAGCCTCTCGCAGGTGCTTTCTCTAATCCTTAGCTTGTCTTTGGGTATTCTCTAAAGCCGAATCAGCACTCTTCCGAGCATGTTTTTTCTCGGCTAATTTTTTCTTCAGCTGTACATTGCTTTGTTCAGCAATGGTGAGTGTCTGCACAGTTGTTGCCCGCCTCTTTCTTTCATCATCCAGTTGTTGGCAATAGGAGTTGGTCATCTCCTCAAGTCTGAAAATAGCTTGGACAGCCTGAAAAGAAAAAGAGTTAGAAATATGGCAAATAAAAACTGTGTGTAGGATATTTATAAATAAAGAAATAAAGTAAGAGGAATATCACACCATGCCCAAGTATCTTTTGGTATTAAGGAAAACCTCGTTCTTTTTTAAACCCCGCAGTTCGGTCATATCCTTTGGGAGTAAAAGTGTCTCCTCTAGGACCGAGGTGACGTGGCACCCGATACCCTCGTTGAAATCCTTAAGTGATGCATCCTCTCTCAGGGGCTCACCACCAAGCATGGGTGCTAGGAGCCAAGCCTGTGGTTCTGAGGGTTGGGTATCTACCCTCTCCATGCCTCGTTGTGACCCATGGCTAACTTTTTGCTGCTTCGTAGCACGTTGAACCTCATCTTCTCGAGTAAGACGAGATCCCCTAGTCTCCAGCATGTTCTTGTCTTTTGGCTCTCTCCTCTTTTTCGGATCATTAGGTTCAGGCCTAGACGGCTGAGATGGTTGATGAGGTGGGAGAGGAGATTTGGGAGGAGGAGGAAGTTGGAGTTGAATGGACTTCCCTGGCGCACCTCTTCCAGGGTGGTCTTCAATCAAGTCCATCAAACTCCTCTGGGGCTTTCTTTGGATGACCATTTCGTCTAAAATATCCTGGGGCGATGCAGGCTGGTTGAACACTTCAAATTCGTCTGAAGAATCTATTAGTTCTACAATCCCCTCTAGATTTTCTTCTTCTTCTTCTTCTTTCTTCCTTGCCTGAGGAAGGGGGTGAGAAGAAGATGCTCCTATCGAAGGGGTGGCCACGAAGAGTGGCTGAGTGAAGGGTGTACCTTCAGGAATCGGAATGCCCTCAAGAACGATGAATCCTTCGAAAGCTACACTAATGCGGTGAAGCCGAGGATCTTTGGCCTTTATCACGCACTTGGGAGCTTGAAATGCTGTGGAAATGGGTTTGTACCCAAGGATTTTGTGTGCCGCTTGTAATTGATTGTCGGATTCTTTTACGTACACCTCAGACGGCAGGATTTTATCTAAATTTTTTTGTTGACCAATCTGAACTGGGGTCTGGTAGAATGCCTGTCTGTAAAACCATTAAAATGAAAAGAGAATTTTGTCAAAAATAGGAATAACGTGAGTCAAAGGAAAATACAATCTAAGTTATATATGTTTACAGTTGAACCCCCACCTGGTTTCCCCTCCTTAGTCAGGCAGGGTAGGCCATCATGCCATTCCCCAGAAAAGATTAAAAAATCGTCCTTTAAGCCCTTGTTTGATGTAGGGAGACATTGGATTAGCCTTACTTCGGGATGCCTAGACTTAAGGTAATATCCCTGCCCCTTCAGATGATGTAGATTGTACATCCAGTTCACATCGTGATGGGTCAGGTTTAAGTTCATCCTCTCATTTAGGACTTCTATACTCCCTAACACCCTGAACATATTTGAGGCACACTGTGTGGGAGATAACCTAAAGAATCTAAGGTAGTTTCTAGTGAGATTACCCATAGGAATGGTCATCCCTCCTTCTATAAAGGCAATCATAGGGATGACCACTTCTCCTATTTTTCTATCGTCTACCCACGCTCCTGGGGCAACATATCTCATACCCACTGTTGAGGGAATCCTATATTTGGCTCTAAATATCTCTATATCCTCTTCGGACTCAACCAAACACTTAAACCTACCCATTTTCTAAAAAGTTATGAAGAAAAGTTAATAAAATTGAATGAGAGCTAAGAAGGTTTAAGGAGACTTACAGGTTTTTGGTATTTATGAACGCACGGAGAGGTAAAAGAGAGTGACAGGTTCAATGTATGAGCGTTAAGACTGTGTGATTGTTGTAGCTGAAAAGAGAGTTGATTTGAAACACTATTTATAATGGTGCAGAAATTGTAAGCGGGAAAAGTCCCGCTCATAAATCCAAGTTGATCCTCCACCGCTAGATTTGCATCTTGCCGTTGAACGTGGGAGACAAAGAAGCCGTCATAATTTAATGATGGCGTGTTTTGGATGCCGAAACGTCAGGAACGTGCCTTGGGCAGGTAGAAAGATGTTTCGAAGGCTAGATAAATCCACGTAAGGGATGGAAACAGGATATCAAAATCCCTTTTTTTTTCCAAGGTGTCAAAAAGCGAGATTTTGAAGGGCTATTGTGGGGCCATCTATCTAAAAAGGTATTGGTAAGATTGTAGGAAGTGGGCCGTAGGCCTAGTCCGAGGACGTTAATCCATCTAAGGATGGCTAAATGAGGACATGGTGGGAATAATATAAGAAAAGGAAGTGGAGATTGTACATAATAGTCCAAAATGCGTCCGAGGATAAAGTTCATCTCGGAATGATGGCCCAAGGTCGATGCAACTATCTTGTTACCCTGGATATTCCGCAAGGTGTATTGTAACTGAGAAACAGATATGGGATAAGGGAAGTAACAAATATCTTCTAAAGCTGCTACCTCCACATTAAATGCTTCCCAGCTAACTCTTTGGCCGCATTAATGTGGAGGTGATACCTGAACAGTAGTCAAGTAGCCTTATGGCTGTTAGTTGAAGATTCTGGGAGATGTTAGATGGGACAAGAGGGAGTTCCCAAAATCTAACCTACATATGTATGGTGAAAATGATGTGAGGAATGTGGTATATAACATGAAAAAGGAGGAAAAAGGGGGGAGAGAGAGAAAAAAACATTTGGCACTCTGTTGATCAGGAAGATAGAACCCTAAAAAACTCCTGAGACCTAGCCGAGGACAGTTGTTATCATTTGGTTAGTTTTGAACGTTCTTTGCTGATTAATTATCATGATCTTTTCTACAGAATAAAACTAGTTCTTTCACCCACTCTCTAAAAATTGATTGTTTGGGCTTGTTGGTCTAAAAACTCTTTCCTATTTTGGGTCCAATCCAAGTTGGGTCCTTACAGCAGATTACACAAAACGCAACGAACTTTGAGCACAATCCAAACCCACACTCTATCTCATTCAAAATAAGACTTTAAATCACTAATTTTATTTGTCATAAGATTTCGCTCTCCATTAGTGTTGAATCTAAAAAATATTCTACTGTTCAATATGAAAATTTCTGGTGTTGGATATAAATTTTTCCTATTGTTGTATAAAAATTTTTCACACTAGTGAACATGGAATTATGTATTGCTAAACTCAAAATGTCCTTCCCATAAAATAGTGAAATACAAAACACTCCCGGCCCCTTGCGGAATATTTTATTTTTTCCTTCCAACTCACTACTCAACTTATAATTTGGGCTTGATCCTTGTTTCAATCAAAGTTGTAGGTGTCTAGCCTATAAGTTAGGGCTAGCTCAAGGTGCATCGATAGTAGCTACATAGAGGCCATTTGACAAAGTGGCGTAGACTTGACTATCTCATCTTGAATTGGAGGCTGAAAACCATACAAACATGGATTGAAATGTGGTGAGACAAAAGAAACCCAACAATTTTTTTTTTTTTTTGCTGAATAAAACCCAACAAATTGATACCTTCAAAAAAATAAACCAATCATATCTATCCTATTAAAACCTAAAAATAGTCAGAACCCAAATTAATTTCTAGTTAATTTTTGATTTTGCACTAGGTGTTCAGTTTAAGTTTCTTAATTTTAATACAAAGTGACCCATATATCATTTTCAATATGATAACTGAGAATCCGAGATGACTACTTTGTTTACTTAGATAAGATCACCTCATATAACTATACTGTAAAATGCTTCCGTCCATAAACACAAATTCCAACCTAGCAGTGGCCTGATTTCATCAGTGTAACTAATCTGTTTTGCATTGCCACTGTAATGTGAAATCAGTAAATTAAAACTCAGCCTAACGATGAACTAAAACTCGGCCTAAAAACTAATTGATTATAATTCATCTTTGGAGCTCCAGAGTCAGTTCAACCTAGCCTAATTGTTTTTTTTTTTTTTTTTTGATGAACCAACCTAGCCTAATTGTTGTAATTCTAATATGCAGTATTTTCATGGAATGCCATTAAAACTATTCTATCCCTTTTCTCTTCCCAATATTTTAAGGTACGTAAGATTTAGCTAAACTCCATTCAACCCTATTATTAATATTTCATTCAGAACGCTATATATGTTTCTCAATATATGCTCTAGCATAAAAAATCAAGAATTCTACCTCACCAGAGACCATTTATTACTCCCACCAACAAAGAAATTCAAACTCTACACAGTCGCGATTCCAAGCTACTTGAGTCAGAGAGGACTTGGAGAGGGACAGAAAACCCAATCCATTTTAAAGAACCTTGACTAATAACCAATGAAATTTCCGTCTAAATACGTTGCACTTAATCTTGACAGGGAAGAAAATTGATATATCTTGACAAGTCAACCAGATCAGCAAAAAAAAAAGAAAAAAAAAACATATATAGCGTTGATATTGTCAACCTAATAAGGACCCACAAAATTAATAGAGTCCTATCTACGACTGCAAGACTCAATATATTTGACTTGTAGTTGCAAATTACCGCAGGATCAAATTCAAAGCTGAATCATAAAGTTGAATAAAACAATCGAATCCAATTATTAAATTTCTCTGAAATTTTTTTATTAAAGCTTATACCAATAATTAATTTTAGGTCTACAGCTTCAACAAAATAACAAAATAATAAATAAATTAGTGTTTGATATATTTTTGTGACTCATTCGATAGTTTGTATGGCTTGTGAAGTAAAGTTTGTAGTATTCTTTATAGGGAAATGTTAATAGGGTAATGTAAAGTATGAGTTATTAATAGTGGATAATTATTGAGTACTCTCGGAATAACATAAATGCGTAATTCCCTCTTTCACATAACTGTGGATTAAAATTCATAATTCATATGAGATGAGAGAATATATATTTATGGTACTCATGAAATATTCAATAATTTTTTATTAATAGTATAGTTTAACTAATAAAAAATTGGTATAAATTGATAAGGAGATTGAAAATACTATTGAAGTGACAAGTATAACTCAAAAAGTTAGCTCCATTAGTTTTAGCTTCACACCCTATAAAACTAGCAAAAAATCTGGCATAAAGCAAAAAGATTTGGCATAAGTTATTTCTTTACTGTGTCTATTAACACTATCCTTCTAAATAATTTTTTTTAATGTAAGTAAAAGTGTAAAACCATAAAATAACCATCAAGCAAAACAACTGTGCTTCATCTGACTTAGAGATCAATCATTTAGTAGAAATATTGAATTTTCAAAAACCAATATTGACCTCGACATCAACTATTGAATTTTCAAAAACCAATTTTTTTTTTTTTTTTCTTTTATTTACTGCACTCCCTGTTAAGTTACAAAATTTATATCTATCCAGAGAAATCTAAGGGCCCGCAGCGTCACATTCACAAGGTTTAAGTCTATCTGTCTATGCTTGACGATTAGTGTCAGAATTAATGTGTGGTAGAATTTCCAGCAAACATCTATGCTTGACGATTAGTGTCAGAATTAATGTGTGGTAAAATTTCAAGCAAACAAAATAGGAAAGAAGAAAGAAACTCAGTGCAAGACTTTCATGCATGTCCTATATATAGATTTTTTTTTTTTTGATAATCATGTCCTATATATAGATATTTGTTATCCTTTTTGTTACTTGTATACTTACATAGTCATTTAGTTTAGCATGATCATGGGTTGATCATTCTACCAACCATTGATCGTATTTATTCCTAAGTTCTGCAGTGGAGACCAGTCTGAGGTTCATTGCATCGAAAGCGAGCAACAGGCACAACATCTCAGGTTTAAGCATGTTCATGCTTTTCTATCTTTATCGCATTGCTTCTTGATGCTTCTGCACATTCATATCGAGTAAAGCCATCTGAAAGAAGAATACCCTAGAAATCCCAACAAACAAAAACACATTAAAAATAATTAAAGACACAAATACATATGTCCAGAAACCTTTATGTAGAAATGCCCAAAGATATTTATACTACATGAAATACAGTAGCTCTATCTCTTAGTTTATGGGTAGTGAAGCAAAATAGGATTTGTCAATTTCTTCCTCCTCAAGTTCTTATAGCATGCTAGCATAGAATTTTTACCATACTAAAACAGAAACTGTTGTCTTTCTAATCCATTCATATTTGACATGTATGATAAGTTACTAATTTCTTTTGGCATGGATCACAGGCTAAGCTTAATAGTTCCACGGATACTGCTGTAACACCTCAAGGTCTTGTGTTAGTGTTCCAAACTTACCAGCTGATACCTAGGCTTGTGGGCTATCACAGGTATTCGAGGTCTTCCCCTACTACATTTCCACAGTTCAGTGTTCACTCATTTCGTCACTCATATACACATGCATACATTCGCTCATTCATGAATTCCACCAAAAAGGGACGTATATGTAGACACCCTATTTCATTCTGCTTATCCTCTCCAATCTCTTTCTCATTTGTTGCATTAATTTTGTTTTAAGCTTTTTTTTCCTAGTTGGGATTTTAATCATATTTTTATTTACATTAATTTTAATCCTGTCTTTATTGGAACCTAGAATTTTAATTCATGAGTTGTTTATCCTCGTTTATTTTTATTTTATTGAAGTTCTTAATTTCAACAAGTAATCTTAAATATAATTTATAATTTAATGTTTTCCTCCTTACTTTTTTTTTCTTTTTTTTCTTGATTGAACACATATTTACGGTATTTTTGCTTATATATATATATATATATATATAGACACATACACACATGCGTGCGCACGCACGCACGCACACACAAATTTAACTAATTTTAAGCTAAGTTATTAATTAGTCCAGTTATGCTTAAGACCTTGGTTAAAGTAAACAACATCAATATCATGCACAAATAAAATAACAACCAAAAAAAAAAAAAAAAAAACACGAAATATGATAATGTAAGGAAAAGCCAATGAATCAATTAACCTATGAGCGATTTTAGCCCCTAAAATTTAAATTAATCGCACATTTATTCCCTTAGATGACCCTATAGGGGCTAAATCAATCATTTTAAGTTTTTTTTTTTGGAACTAAAAGTGATAATGTTAAACTTTAGTGACTACATTCACTCATGAGCTTAAGCTTAAAACCATGACACTCCAAAGGCTTCACCACGAACCTGAAGGAAACTAGATTCACTAATGAATTGAAGTTATACAGTATTAGAATAACCATATTCTAAATTGTTATAGCCCAATAGTACTTATTAACATTATCCAACATAGCTTCAAATCTATGAGCTCTTCAATGGCAGAACTCTGTTGAACATGAACAAGTCACTTGTCAGTCCAATTATCCACTTGAAGCTTTGACTTCCAGCAAAGAGTATTCTAGATGCAGCAGTAACTTCTATACCACCAAATGTTGAGTTTCTTCAAACTTAATCACTAGAAGAGGTTTTCTAAGAGCTTGGCACATGTGAACCTTAGAAGTACATTAAAGGACTCTCCAACCAACCAGTACTAGATGTTAATGTACTTATTAACATTACCCAACCTCTAGATGCATCGCGATTCAAGTGGTCGTGTTCACAAATTGGTGACTCTACTCTAGACTTGTTAAAGGGGTCAAGTTTGAACATGAGTGAAGGAGATATTTCTTTTAATTAATTAATTATTTGATGGACACGATCCTCACACTCAATCTTTAAATTGAAAACTCGTGTTTTGTTCTAATTGTACGTTAAGCACTTGACTTCCTTGTAACTCGATATATATATTTTTCACCTGTGTTGGTTGTGTGCATGCTTGTGTGGGTATTGGCATGGTGAATTTTGTGGTTATATGTGTGATTTAATATAGGACTAGTTTGTATATCTAGCATTCCAATTGGTTGGAAACTTGGTTGACCCCTCCCATGTAATGAGAGTTTTCATGTAATCGACCAAGCTTATCATTAGGAATTTAGTTCTAGCCAGATGCTTTTATTTTTTGCTTCCATGATTTTTACCTTTTTGCATTTTTGTTTGTGGACTCACTTAAATCCATATGGTACAACTAGCCTTGTCATATGCGCTTTGCGCGTGGGATGAAACTCTTTTTTTTTTTTTTTTTTTGATGGGTTTAGTGTCATAACTTTCTATTTATCTCAATTTCTAGATTATGGCACAACCCAAAAATTAAATAAAAGAAATCGGTGATCCTTGATAAAGTAAATAAAATAAAATAAAATAAAATGCGTAGGAACATGATCTTGAATGAAATATACAAAGTGGACTAAGATTTTATTTATATATATATATATATATATATATTGCGGATAGGTTTGTTGGAGTATTTCTGAACCACATAAAAATCTAGTCCAAAAAGGAGAATCCTTTTATAGATAGTATAGATGACAAAAACAAATATTTAAAGGAATTTTATTTTGTCCTTAAACTTAATTTCAAGTGAATTTTTATGGTATTTTGTTCTTCAATTTGAATTCAATTCAGTTTTCATGGATTTTCCAGCTAACTTTTAAGGTTAATGATTAAAGAAAAAGGTGGGGGAAAACAAGAAATGAAGAAACTGAATTTGTGTAGTTTAAATGGCTTTTTAAGACCATTGAAAATTTAAAATATCACATATCTTGCCGCATTTTCAAATTCATTTTTATGGTATTTTGTTCCTCAATTTGAATTCAAATTCAGTTTTCATGGATTTTCCAGCTAACTTTTAAGGTTAATGATAAAAAAATAAAAATAAAAAGTTGGGTAGAACAAGAAATGGAGAAAATTGAATTTGTGTAGTTTAAATGGAATTTTTAAGACCATTGGATTATTTAAAATATCACATATCTTACCTCTAGATTAAATTGGAGGGTTTAAATGAGAGGGATCTTTCCCCAGAAGAAGTATGAAACATCTTAGTAGTCTTGAGTAGGTTTTCTAGGGTGAGAAATGAGAATGAAATATTTTAGAGAGAGGCTTGTTGCATAGGTGAAGGAGGAAAAATCTGGGAAGAGCAGAGTATGAAAATCTAAAGAAAAAAGAAAAAAAAAAAAAAAATCAGACGGAGAACAAAGAAGAGCCTAATTAACTATCGAAGAAACACAAAGAATAATAACAAAATCTTTGTTTGCTTGTTTGTTGTTCTTTTTTTTTTCTTCTTTTTTCTTTTTTTTCTTTAAAAAAATTTTATTTCAGTTTTTAAATTTATTTGATCTTAGGTTTAATTTTGAGAGAGATGGAGAAACATTTGGAGGAACATCAGAATCCAGGTGAGGAAATCCAAATCCTTTTGAACTCATTTACACCTGAGTACTCAAAATTTCATACATACACTTAGCTTATCTCTCTTCACCACAAGCATGACACTGATTATTTGATGAACAATATGTCTAGAGGTATAATAAATTTCACATCTACCAAGTAGCAAATTGTTATTGATTGGTGAAAATGTTATGTGAGTGGTAGGTCTAGATTATAAAAAAAAAAAAAAAAAAAAAATTAACTCAGCTATTGTGAAATTGTGTATGTTGCATTACTCTTCCTTAATACAAAATCCCATCAAATCCAGCTCTTCCATAAACAAAAAAAAAACAAAAAACAAAAAAAAAAACACCCAAACCCTACCCATAAGAACCTCCAAAGCCAAATCCATCACAGTACAGATAAGCCTAGGGTCATCAGCAATGAGCTTCCTGAGAGTTGTGAGTTCCACTGTTCCTACAAGTTGCCGCGTGAAGCCCCACAAAAGTCATATGAGGAGGGCTAGGTAGTAGGTATGTATTACTAAACTCGAATCTTTTTTTGTACTTATTTATTGATTGGATCCCTTGATTGTTGGATTGAAGTTGAAAAAAAGACACATAACTTTCTAAGAAATGACCCAATTTATTTTAAGACACAACTCCAATCGAACCCTTCTTTCAGAATAACGTCCAAAGAAAAATAAAATATTTGAGATTTAATTTCCATCTATACAAAAAATCGATTGATATCTTAGTTTGATAATAAAGAACTATCATCAAAAGTGCATACCATAATTTAAAACTCTCTCTTAAAAAATAAAAAAAAGAAGTTAATAAAAAAAGTTGATCTAGTATGCTTTACATAATAAAATATATCTTAATTCATTACTTGCGCTTGTTAATCTCATTATTGTTATCATCCTGTCATTTCTTTTTTTTTCTTTTTCTTTTTCTTTTTTTTCTTAAGAATTCTTATTATTTATTGGTTTGTCACATGATGTAATTTTAATATACCATGCCATGAAAAAAAGAAAAGAAAAAAAGAAGTCACTGCTTGCTTGTGTTATTCTTATATTCAAATAATAAATTCGTGTCCATTAGATAATAAATTAAACTTAATTTAAATTACCCTTACTAAATAGAGAATAGGAAATACCGCAAGCACTTTAATTGATCCAAAACTTGTCCTTGACACATAGACTAATTTACCATAACCAAAAAATGTTTTTTTTTTTTTTTTTTTTTTTGAGAAACAACCATAAAGTTAATTATAAATGAAGAAAAATATTATATTTCTAGTTTCCCATAAAATTATCAAATAAAAGTTGCAACTACTAAATTTTCCAAAACTCCACAATTTTAAAAATAATTTTTTTAATCCTCCAAGGGCATCAAATAACAGTGTTCAAAAATTGGTTGTCTCCATTGGGATTTGTAAGGTTGAATTTTATCAACCATCTTGTTGGCTTTATTCCGTGCCAATTTGCTTGTAATTTAGTACTTAGTAACCCTGTATTTAGGTGGGATTCATTTAAGGGTAGTGTGTGAGAGAGTGTGAAGAATTGCTCATCAATGTGCAAAGAAGCAATGACTCGCGGCTGACTCGCGACTTGCAAGCCGTCAACTGCTGCACACGTGAGAAGCATGCGGGGAGGTAAAGGATCACGTCAGCTGTCGCACTACAGGACAAAAGTCCCAGACTGGCCAGGTCGTTAGCTCGCGACTTGAACTAGCAACTTAGATCAGTTGCGAGGCCAAGCCGCCAACTTACCCTGTTTGAGAAAAACTGTCTCTTCATATTCTAAACACACACCACTATATATAGACCCTTATACCCACGAAATGTAGAGAGTATCCTGAGAGAATTTTGAGAGAGAAACCCTAGAGAAAAACAAGATTGCCTTATCTCCAATCTTCACTAAGAGACTCTTCAAATTCATCTACTCTCTTCCTCTCCACTAATACATTCTTGAGAGGTTCTTGACCAAATCTTTTTCTCACCACACCCACGTCTGTGAGAAGGTCTTTTGGTGCTAAGGAAGCAGTTTGGAAGCAACCAATAGTTATTGATTGATGCTATGGGTTATAGTGAAATCCAGTAAGCTAGAGAAGAAAAAGGTTCGGTGCAACCTCGTTGGAGCAGGAAGCTTGGAGAGCTTAGGTATTTGGGTAGATTAGGCTTGCAGGGTCTATTGCTGTTCATGTATCCCAACTACATTTTCTAGTGGATTATTGACCGCTTGGAGGGCGACGGAGAGGTTTTACGCCGAGGGCTTCGGTTTCCTCTTCGATAACACATTGAGTGTTGTCCTTGTATTTGCATCTCTCTTCCCTTATCTTTGTCTTTTATTTTCTGCTGTGGATGTGATTATAATTGGCTTAGATTTTTTATCAATTCTGTGATTGGCTTATGTTCATGTTCCGCACATTAATTGTTTGATAATAAACTTGAATTGATAATTTGTAATTTGGGGTCTAAACATTCAAGGGTGTTTTACACACATATTGAACTTTCAGGATTAAAACTTAAATATTCTTTTTTCTTCTTCGAGGCATCCATGTGTGCACATTGCCATGTGATGCCCCTAGAGAGGAAAAAGATTTCCCTTCAAACTAGTTTGAAGAGAAACCCTTCAAACTTAGTAAATATCATTTTGTTGGATGTAAATTTTGAAAATTTAAATGTTGAGTTGCACATTCTTATTATATCCTCCATGCTTGCAAAATTTCAAGAAGATCAAAAATCATAGTTATGTTATCAGTCAAATGTTTAAATTTAAAGTTTTTGTGTTCTAAAATTATAGATAAAAAATAAGTTTATTGATCAAATAGTAAATAACATCTGATTTGAACGAAATTTGACATGCATATTAAGAACATAAAAATCATAAAATTCAATGGTTAAATTTTCAAAATTCACATACAATAAAAAGATATAAAAGGAATTTAAAGATTTTTCTTCAAACCTTTTCCCCTAGATAGTTATTCTTTTAAATAAAAAAAAGGTTTTATTTTTAAAATTGTGAGTTTTGGCAAATCCTAGCTCTCTCAACCTCATGATTTAGTGAAATATTAATTGAGTGTTTTGGTTATAATTGATTTGTGCTCAAATGTTAAGTTGGGCATTAGCAACCCTATTGAGGACAAAATTCAAATCGCTTATACCCTAGATGCATGGTTTCCATTTCATACACATGGCATGAACTCTTTCTTTGCTAAAAATAACTTGATTCTTTTTGGGAAGGTAGAAATTAGGTTGAACCACCTCTAGTGGCCTATTTGGATTCGGGAGATCATTAACTTTGTTTTGATTCCTATTTTAACTTGAAAAAAATTTGGTTTACATTTGTGAGTTTGGTTAACTAATTCTTATTTGCTTATTTAAGTTGGTTAAAGAAAAAACTTGCTTATTTGCAATAAATTTTTTCTCTCATATCTATATTTTTATACCTAAAAGCTGAAACGTAGCATTTATTGTTATTATGCTCCTATTGAGCCATATCGGCAGCTATATCATCCACTTATTCCAACATTTTCTCTTTTCTTTTGAATTATTTGCTTTTCTCCCTTCTATTCGATCCATATTTTGTCCACACAACAAGATGAATACTCTCTCTCTCTCACACTCTCTCTCTCTCTCTCTCTCTCTCTCTCTCTCTCTCTCTCTCTATATATATATATATTCTTTCATTTGGTGGATTTTTAATTCTTTATTGCACCTCTAATTTAGGTTGATGTATTTTTTTGTTGAACTTTACTTTGGGTTGATACATTGGTTGTATTTTAATTTATCTTTTTCATTTCATTTTCTTCGATTGTTGAATGTTATCCAATGATATTATGCAATGATATAATGTTATTTTATTACGTAGCATAGCTTGGATAATTTGTTGTTTACAATTATACATTATCTTTTAAGTATTCTTCTAGTCATCTATTTTTATATAATTTTGCTATTTCTCTCACATTATCCCCCAAAAATGTGATCTCTCTCTCTCTCTCTCTCTCTCATTTATTCTTTCTTGTAACTCTACTTTAGATACTTTGAGTTAATGCATTTTGATGGTATGCTTTTGTGAGCTCCTCATCACATGTACTCTCTCTCCCTCTTACAGTTTTTGTTTAAGTTAATTCTTAGATATTTGGAAAGTGAGAATTTGAGTTTATATCAAAATACAATTTACCTATCTATGTATTTGAATGTGCCTATCAATTATTTGAGTAATATCAATTGTAAATTTGTGATGATGTTTGTTTAATATGACAATTTCCTAAAGAGAATAAGAATTTTAAAGAATTAATTTGAAACTTAAAAAAGTTTAGTTGTAGAAAAAAAGGGGGAAAACATAACATATTATAACAAAAATTTGAGAAATATAGACCACTTGAAAAAAGAATAACATCAATCAAACACACCCAATTTTTTCCAATAATTTTTTTATTTATTTAAAAACCCATAATAATAGAATGATATATGTAAGGACAAAAAAAGTTTGTAGCCCAAGCCCACTTAGAGTAATGGGTCGTATCTTTCAAACTTGGCCCAAATCAATAAAATTTGTAAGAGATTGGAAAGAACAACAATGAGCTCTGCCTGAGGACAATTATAGGGAAGAATCAGATTTGTATTCAAAAATAAATGAGCATCAAGCTTTACACAAAGACTCCCGAGGAGGCAGGATTCACGTAGAAAATGATATTGTTCCCTTTTCTTCTCCAATGCACTCCTCTCTATTTCTTTTTCTCTCTCCTATGTTCCATCTCCCTTTCCAATGCTCTTTCCTTTCATTACATAGCTCTCTTCCATCGCATCTTCACCATTCATTTCTACCTTAACCCCCTCCTTTTTCGACACTTGTTATCTTTCACATCTAAAGAAGGTGGTGGCAGGAATTTGCTTAGCTGTGACCTACACTGTTGAGGTCACTTCCTCATTAATGCAGCTGATAAAGCTTTTGTCTTCCAATTAATGCAGATGCAATAGGCTACACCAGGCCTAAAGCTTCCATACTGCCCACTGTCTTCCACTGTATTCTGATCCTAACTTCCCCTTAGAATGCCTTAGAGTACCATGATTCGTTTCTTCCCTTCCTTGGGCGGCTTCTGTTGGGATTAGTGTCCTAGAATCATATTGTATGATGCTATGTATGATATTATGTATGACATTATGTATAACATGATATATGACTTAATATTGTAATTAATAAAGTTGTTTTATTATTATCTAAAATAATGGTAACAGGAATATTCGGACATTATCATATAGTCCATGAGATGCATAGTATGTGATTTATGTGAAAAGTTACAGAAGATATAAATCACAAGTTCTTTGTAAACTCAAAATTTTAGTTCGTAGTCGGTGATGAAATTAGGTGTTTCATCTACAAAGACTATAACATATCTACTAAGATGATTTGTCTTGATCATGGAAGTGGAAACTTCTAGTTTATATGTTTTAAGAGTTAAAACATATTGAACTGGACCATTGTGAGATTTATTATTCTCCTAATAACTGTCAAATGAATAATAAATCTCACGACTTTTATTTACATGAACTCTTAATCCTGAGAGAATAATGGACCTGATCGTGAAGCATAGGTTGCTTTGATATATCAGGAGTGAGATCTAAAATAACGGTCAAAACCTCAGTATGTTGGGCAACCACATTTAGTGTTGATGGAACATATATTCTTAAGATGGAATTCACAGTCTCTTAATGGAGATATAAAATATTCCCTTGAGATAAGTTTAATGGGTATGTTATTCAGAATGTTAGGCTTAACTACTTTAGTAAATAGTTACTAAAGTATATATTTATAAAATTGGATTTCATAAATATATGATGAATAACTTAAAGGATTAAACCGGGTACACAAGGATTAAGATGCATTAATTTACAAAGTGGCAGTCTACATTCATAATTTTATATTACTACGAATATTTTATGAAGATGTTGCATGTACAATAAAGTCTTGGTATATAATTTTTTAATAAGGTCTAGAGTGCAATTATATTTATATAGTGGTATTAAATATAATTAATGGTAACTTTGGACTTGTCAAGAGTTGACAGAAAAGCTCAAGGCCCATTGGAACTAATGTCTTATTTGTTCCCTTTTGGTCCTATTCCAAGCCACATACTAAAACCCAATTGAAAAGGCCCAAAAGGCTAGCCCAATTAGATAATCAGTTATTAGGAGAGAAACATACAGAATTTGATATAACATGAATTGGTATGTATGTGAGTGAAGAACACTCTCTCATTCTCTCTAGAAAAAACTCATATAACTGATTGAGAGACCACACATCTTGGGCATTAGTGGAATTGGAGTGAAGATTGAAAGTCTTCTCAAGAACTTCTGAATTTTGGTTTTGAATTTCACTGCTTCAAGGTACACTCTCTTGTTCCTACATTCTGAAACTTACATGACACACATTATCAATTGTGAATGAAGTAGATCCGTTAATTTTTCCACTGCGTACACTCATATTTCCATCAGCTTCTTCCCTTGGGCCCATGGCTTACAGCACCTTCGCTTCATTACTGCGACCATTCAACTTCCTCCTCAGTCTTCGGGCCAATGTCGTGACCCTTCAGCTTCATCCTTGGTCCACGAGCACCCACAATAGCCCCCTAAAACTTTCGCTATTTGTTTAGGGACAAAAGTAAAGTTTTAGTATTTTAAATAAGATACACACATGCCACATGCGTTCCCACATATCAACGTCGTTTCATCTGTCCTTCACAAGCTCCTGGCGCTATGGAATCTATGATCTTGCATTTATAGTGTCAGGCGACTGCTTGTCTCCCACGTTCTACGATTTGATCAAGATCATACGATCTCCATTTCCCCTTACGGATGGGCGAGAATTTTGCAGCTGGCCTTTACTCTCCTATAAAAGGAGAACTTAGAGCTGGCTGAGGCTCATTTTAAACATTCTGGCGATCTAAGTTGAAGAACAAAAACTCCCAAGGAGCCTTCTTTGCATTCATCAGTAGGTGTGTTGCTTTCCTTTGTACCTTCTTTTTCACAAGTTTCATACTTTATCTCTCAAAAGGTCATGGGTAGATATGCTAAGTTAGTGGACACTGCTGAGGCTAGGGCAACCTTTAGGGCACAATATAGGATCCCTAATAATGTGAAAATCCGGCACTATGAGGAGGGTGAGTGGTTGCTCTTGGATAGACCTTCTGAGTCCATGGTATTTTCTATGATTGCCTTTATTGAAGGTGGGATGGAACTCCCTATGGGAAGGGTAACCCAGGATTATCTCATAAACTATAGGTTGACTCTAACCCAATGTTCACCTAACATCTTTAGAATCCTCGAGTGCGTAGATGCACTAAACCGTAGGATGGGGACTAACCTTACCTGGCACGATGTAAATTGGGTGTACTAATGCCAGAAAGGAGAGAAAACCAAGTACTACATGAAATGTAGGATCATCGCAGTTAGGTTAATCTCCTACCTACTGGACTTAAGCAAAGGCATGGATGAAGATTTTCTCATTGTCTCGGGAGGATGGCACGATGAGATACACTACCCCACCCAGGAGGGGGAACCAGGTATCACTCCCGAGGACCGGGGTCACCCTTAGGATTTTACTTAGCTTAACTAGTGTCAAAGTTTTCTTCCCTCTTCTTTTTTGTTTTACTAACAACCCTCATGGTTTTATCTGGCAGACCAGTACCACATAGCTCTAGCCAAACATTTGGTGAACTTCAAGGACCTGAATAGGATCTTCAGGTTAGAAATATTTTTGTACAAGGACGGGCAGCTGAGGGCGGCCCACGTTATCCTAGGCTACAAACCATCCACCAAGCGATTTCAAAGTCCGAAGAACGTTATTAAAGCCAGGGACTCATGCTTGGCTTTAATAGAAGTTATTGTACCTAGCTTTCTGCTTACAAAACCACCTCCCAAGGGCACCCAAGACATTCAGCTCCTAGCACCCCTAGCTACGAGACTCCTCTATTCACAAGAACCTTATATCCCATCAGATGCTGAGGCCGAGAAGTCTACATCTAAGTCTGTTCAAGAGGTGACGAATAAAGACTTACTATCCAAATGCCCCCAGCACTTCACAAGCCCAAGCACCAGCAGACATGGGTTTTAAGGAGAAAACTCCAGACCTCCTTGCCCTATTAACAGACATGGGTGACGGTGCCGCCCCGCCCTCAAACTCCTATCGCAACGTGCAAATCCCCAGCTAAGGCCGTAGATAAGAAAAGGAAACTTGGTTAGGGAGGCAAGGGTACAGAGATGGCCGAGGAGGAGGAAATTACCAAGCCCCTAGACAAGAAAGCCTATGTGGGAAAGGGGCAGCAAAAGAAAAGGCTTGAGCACACCAAGACCTCTAAGGAGGTTGGCGGGGACCAACCCAAGAAGGCCTCTATCTAGAGGCCCGTTTTCACCTTGAGCTCAGGCACTCCTGTGCTTGATGACACCAACCTGAGAGACCCTACAAAGGGTAGCTTAGGCTTGGTGGCAGAATGCCTAGAGAAGGCGCTGTGTCTTCCTGAAGACATGGATGAGTTAAGGTCCTTCAGAAAAAGAGAGGTTTTCCTGTCTCTGAAGCAAGACCTTGTCAAGGTACTTCACCCAACTTATCCATCTATAAAGTTAGTTTAATCAAGATTTATATGACATTTACTTTGTTTTGTTTGCTTTCCTTTCTGCAGGTTGTCCAAACCACTTTTATGGCCGAGGAATGGGTAGACCATTCCTTAGACATGGCAAGGAAGGCCGAGAAGGGCCAAGAGGCTGTAGAAAAATCCCGAGCTGAGGCAGAGAAAAAGCTGAAAGAAACCTTTGCCCAGCTATTTGAAGTGGAGAAGGCTCAGCGGAGCGTTAAGTCTACTCTGAAGGGCTATAAGAGCAAGCAGCTGAGGCCCTAGAGGCCCAAAGGAAGGCTGAGAACAAGATGACTCTCACAGTGGTGGAGCTAAAGCAATTGAATAAGCAATTGGAGGCCAAGGAGGCTGAGAAGGCTCAGGCCGAGCAAGCAGCTTACGATGTGGGCATGACTAAGATAGCTGAAAGCCTTACTGCCCAACTTCATGATATTGCTCGTGCCTTTTGCCTGGAGGATTGGGGCTAGGCCATTAACGCCGCAGGGGTTGACCTCGAGTCAGAGCTTTGTGCTCCTAATAAGGTGTACTACCCCCCGTCCCTGAGCCTGGTAGCCACTTTTCCTCAGCCTCCAACAGATTCCAGCCTTGCTCTCCTTTTTTTTGCAGAGCAAAAAGACCGCATTCCTTCTCCCACCTCATCCAAGGGAAAAGAGACGACAAAAAAACTCCCATCTTCAAATGCCGTGGTGGATGTGGAGGCCGAGGAGGGGGTGCCGTTGAAGAAGAAGAAGGAGAAGAAGAAGCAGGAAAAGAAGGAGCATGAGAAGAAGGGTGCCAAGGAGAAGGAGCCCAAGGCATAGTTTAGTTGGCCATTGTATATATAGTGCTCCTTTCTTCTTCTTTTCTGTATTACAACCCTTACATCTTTAATGAAAGAAAATTTATATGCTCGCTGTTCTTTGTTGTTTTTGTGTTTTTGTGTTTTTTTTTTTTTTTTTTTTTTTTTGTGTTTTTTGTGTATTGTGTGTGTGTGTGTGTGTTTTTTTTTTTTTTTTTGGTTGTACTCGTATACATTCTTCATTCACTATGCGCTTGTCATCTCATGCTCTAGTTATCTTTTTATCTTTATAATAATCACGCCGTGGTAATTTATGACAACATAAGTAGTAGGCTAACTTATGGAACTTATATAATCTATCCATCAGTACTTACTTGGAATAGGACTCAGACTCAGACAAACCTGCTGGCATTATCTCATAAACCCAAGGAAGTGCCTAAGCTTGTGACCCAGGGGAACCAGGAAGGCCTAGGTCCTGTTTATCACTTAGAAAAAATTTTGTAATGTTAATTTACCCTAGGCTTATGCCTCGAGGAGCCAGGCAAGTCCTAGGTTTTGTTTAACACTTAGAAAAACGATAGGTTTGTGACTCGAGAAGCCAGCCAAGTCCTAGGTTCTGTTTAACACTTAGAGAAATTTTGCGATGCTAATTTACTCTAGGCTTGTGACCCGAGAAGCCGGGCAAGTCTTAGGTTCTGTTTAACACTTAGAAAAATTTTGTGATGTTAATTTACCCTAGGCTTGTGACCTGAGGAGCTAGGCAAGTCCTAGGTTCTATTTAACGCATCCACAATAAGATATGATCAAGCAAGATATGAATGGCAGCAGAATTTATTAATAGTAATAACGCTATAGATTGTTTACATTCCAAGGGCAAGGGATTACATTTTCATCCAAGTCCTCCAAGTGGTAGGGCCCATTGCTCGCTACGGAAGTGATTCTATATGACCCTTCCCAATTGGGACCCAGCTTACCCCAAGTAGGGTTCTTGGCCTTTCCCACTACTTTCCTCAAGAATAGGTCTCCTGGGGCCAAGGGTTTGGATTTAACCCCCTTATCATATCGTTGCTTAAGTTTTTGTTAGTAGTAAGCCATCTTTACCGTTGCCACCTCTCATCTTTCCTCGGCTAGGTCCAGGCTATCTAGGAGTAAATGGTGGTTTTCTTCAGCATTGAATTGATCCATTTTTAGAGTTGGAAATCCAGTTTCAAGGGGGATTACTACCTCTGACTCATACGTCATTGAGAATGGGGTCTCTCCCATTAATTTTCGGGGTATAGTACGGTAGGTCCATAGCACCTAGGGCAGCTCATCCACCCATTTTCCTTTTGCGTCATCCAGCCTTTTCTTCAGTCCGGCCACTATAACTTTATTGGTGGCCTCAGCCTTCCCATTCCCCTGAGGATAAGCAGGTGTAAAGTACCCGTTCTTGATCCCCAACTCCCCACAATATTTCCTGAAGGCTTTACTGTCAAATTGGAGACCGTTATCTGAGATCAGTGTGAGGCACCCTAAACCTGGTAACGATGTTCTTCTAGATGAATTTCTTGGCATCCACATCCCTGATGTTGGAGAGGGGCTCAGCTTCCACCCACATGGTAAAGTAGTCTGTGCTGATGAGGAGCCATCTTTGGTTTCCTGTGGCCCGAGGAAAGGGTCCCACTATATCTAGGCCCCACTAAGCGAATGGCTAGGGGCTAGACAAAGGATTCAGAATTCTCCCTGGCTGATGAATATTTAGGGCATACCTATGACATTGATCACACTTTTTTACATAATCCTGGGAGGTTTGTCACATGTTGGGCCACCAGTACCCCTGGGTGAGGACCTTATGTTCTAGAGACCTTTCTTTGGTATGACTCTTACAAATGCCCTCATGTAGCTCTTCTAATAAGGGCTTCATAGCTCTTGGGTGTACACACAATAGATATGGTCCTGAGTAATAGCGTTTGTACAACTTCTACTCCTCAGACAACATATAGCGAGGGACAACCTTGCGTACCCTCTATGCTTCAAATTTGTCTTCAAGCAAGGATCCCCTCTTCAAAAAGGTTACTATGGGGTAGCTCGGCCCCACATGGAGGCTGCATACTTCTAACAACGGTGCCCCCGTGAGACTTGAGGTATCCATCTCTTCAATAACAATAACCCGAGGAAGACTTGACTCAAGCGAAGTGGCCAACATTGCAAGAGAATCTTCATGAGAGTTTTGCCCTCTCAGGATTTGCTTCAAGATAAAACCCTTAAAATGAGCTCGGGCATTTTGTACTTTGGCAAGGTACCCATGTATCCTACCATCCCGAGCTTCAAAGCCACCATTGACTTAGCCCACAACCAACCTAGAATCCAAGTACAATTTCACCATTTCTCCTCCCAGCAGCCTGACCATGTCTATCCCTGCTAGCAAGGCTTCATATTCTGCTTCATTGTTGGTGGCTGAGAACTCCAGTCGTAATGACTTCTCCATTATCAACGTCTTGGGGGTGACTAACATAACCACTACTCCTGCCCCTTTTCGGTTGGAAGCTCCATCTGTGTAGACTTTCCAAGAGGGGGAAATAGTGGCCGATGAGACCAACATACCCATGACTGCATTTTCCTACTCTGGGACACCCTCAACAAATTCTGCTATAAAGTCTGCTAAAACCTGTCCTTTTATGGCAGTCCAGGGCATGTACTTGACATCATAGGCTCCCAACTTGGTCCCCTACTTAGCAATCTATGTCAGTGTAATCAGATTTCCTCAGTAGGGCTTACAAGGGGAGCTGCGTAAGCACCACCACGGTATGGGCTTGGAAATAATGAGAAAGTTTCCTAGTGGCATGCTCAACGGCCAATATTACTTTTTCTAAGGGAAGATAGCACATCTCAACCTCCTGCAAGGATTTGCTAACATAATAGACGGGCCTCTGAATTCAATCCTTGTTCCTAACTAGGATGAAGCTAACAGTGTGCTTGGTGACTGCTAAGTATGCATACAACACTTCCTCCTTATCGAGTTTGGAAAGTGTCGACAAATTGAATAAGTACCATTTAAGGTCCTCAAATGTCGTTACACACTCCTCGGTCCACAGAAAATCCTTCCACTTGTGCAGCAGTTGGAAGAAAGGACGACACTTGTCCGCGGACCGAGAGATGAACCTATTTAGGGCTGTTGTCATCCCAGTCAACCTCTGCACCTCCTTGGGATTCTGAGGAGGGTGTAAGCTTTTAATAGCCCTAATCTATTCTGGATTGATTTTGATTCCACGGTGGGTTATCATGTACCCAAGGAACTTTCCCGAACTGACCCCAAAAGAACAATTGGATGCGTTGAGGCGTAATTTATGTTTTCTCAATGTTGAGAAAGTTTCTCCCAAATCGGTTAGGTGATCTTCTACCTTCTTGCTCTTAACTACCATGTCATCAATGTATGCTTCTATGTTCCTTCCAATCTATCCTTTAAACATACGTGTTACCACCCGATAATGATAGTTTCCATTAGGGCTGTGAAAGGTCGTTTTCTCCTAGTCGAGCAATGATAGAGGTATCTGATGGTAACCTTGAAAGGTGTTCAAAAAGCTCATCTGAGGATGTCCTACCGTTGCGTCAATCAGTTAGTCAATCCGAGGGATTGGGAAAGGGTCTTTTGGGCAAGCTTTGTTCAAGTCCGTAAAATCCATACACACTCACCACTTCCTATTCTTCTTTTTAACCACTACCGTGGTGGCCAACCACTTGGGATAGAAGATTTCCTTGATGACTCTAGCCTGCTTCAACTTATTCACCTCTGTCCTGACTACCTCGGCGTGGTCTTTGGATGACCGCCGGGGAGGCTGCTTTCATGGCATTGCCTCGGGATTCACATTCAAGTGGTGACAAGCCAACCCGAGATCAATTCCTGGAACATTATACACATCTCATGCAAACACGTCAATATTCTCCTTTAGGAACTTCACCAACTCAGCTTTTTCCATGGGCGGCAACTGTGAGCCTACTTGGAAATACCACTCCCTTTTCAACCTTATTATCACTTTTTCTAACTCCTCGGATGACTCTTCCAATGTCTTGGTCTGCTACCCCCTTCAAACCTTTTTAGCTGCTATAGGATTGGATCCTTAGTCATTGCAGCGGGGTCTAAAGACTGCTGTGATATTGCTGATACCAGGCACTACCTAGCCATGGCCTGATCACCCAATAATATTCCCACTCTCTCCTGAGTAGGGTACTTGACCTTTAAGTGCAATGTTCAGGGCACTGTGCCCACGACATGAAGCTAGGGTCTAGCCAGGATGGCTATATCTAGAGAGAATGCATCTACTACTATGAAATCAACTTGGACCTCCACATCACCAACATGTATGGGTAGTATTGTCATTCCTCGGGGGACCACCATCTTGCCATCAAAACCCATCAGCGAGGAATCGTACTTGCCCAGGTCCTCAAGCCTTAAGTTTAGCCCCTAGTACAAGTCTAGGTACATGATTTCTGCTCCACTTCCCTAATCAACCAGTACTCTCTTCACATCGTAGCCCCCAATCCTAACTATAACAACTAGGGTGTTATCATGTGGTTGGAGGATTCCCTGCTTGTCTTCTTCTAAAAAACCGAAGGTAGGGTTGACTATCACCCTCACTTTTTTGGGAGTCTGATCTCTAGCTTCTAGGCCAAAGCCCCCTACTATGGACATAACTATGGAACTTACCCCAATATCGCTCCCCGACCTAGCCATGATTACATTAATAGTACCCAATGCTAGCGAGGAGCGCCATTTCTAGGCGTCCCACTTCCCGAGTATCTGATCTGCTCCACAGGCTGATGCAAAAAATAATTGAGTTTCCCAGCCCTTGCCAATTGATTGAGGTGATCGCATAAGGTCCTGCAGTCTTTCGTGGTGTGTCCCCTGTCCTGATGGTAATGGCAGTAAAGGCTTAGGTTTCTCCTGGACAGATCCCCACCCATCATGTTGGGCCTTTTGAAAAATGGCTCATTTTTTATCATTTCTAGTATTTGGTACACCGGTTCCTTAAACAGTGAGTTAACCAGTTGAACCCCCGCGAATATTGTATGACTGGGGAAATCTCTTCGGGGCCTATCATTATGATATCCTCCTCCCCGAAGCTCCTTCTTCTCCAGGATCATTTTAGCTTTGCCTTTTCCTTGCATTTGATCTTCTTCTAGCCTCTTGTACTTGTCTATTCGATCTATAAGATGGCGCATGTTCAAGGTAGACTTCATTGTCAATGACTTCCTCAGGTTATGCTCAATCGGAGGCCAACCTTGAAGGTCCTTATTGCCATATTCTTAAAATCTCCGTCCACTTCATTGTGCATTTCCCAATACCGGTCCGAGTAGGTCTTAAGGGTCTCCCCCTCCCTCATGGCCATAGACAGCAAAGAATCTACTGGCCTGGGGACTCTACTGCAGGTTATGAATCTAATGCCAAATGCCTTAGTCAGCATTTCAAAGGACCCTATTGACCCTTCCTCCAATGCATCATACCAACGCATGGCAACAGGCTCGAGGCTGGAAGGAAACACTTTGCACATAAGGGCCTTATTGCTAGCATGGACAGCCATCTTCTGATTGAAGTGGCCGACATGCTCCACGGGTTTAGTCCTTCCATTATATATGGTGAACGTTGGCTGGGAAAAACGACGGGGGAGCTTGGCCTTATTAATTTTTCTCACAAAATGGGACTTAGAAATTTGCCATAGGGCCTTACTCATAGCATCATTTCCCATGGTGTGATGAGAAGGTCCCTTTCAGCGTTTGTTATGGCCTCTTTCCAACTTGTCCCCCTATGTAGAAGCTGAGTAGGACTCGCTAGGTGGAGTTCTTGATCCACGCCGATACGAGCAATCATGACTTCCCCCTGAGCCTTCACTTGATAGGGAAGTTGGGCTCCTCTTATTATGCTTTCTGCGCCTCAACTTCTTGCGTAGACGATCAACTTCCTGTTGCAGCTTCGATGTCTCCTGATCATGTGAAACAGGGCTCCTGGACTTGGAACAACTCTGTTCAGTACGTTCAGTGTGATGAGATTCTATCACAACACTTGGGGTGTGTTGCCTATCTCGCCTACGTTCCATGTTAATGAACCGGTCTTCCCTATGGGAACCAACTGACTCCTTCCCACCCTAGCCTACATTAGCCATTAGTATTCAAGGCAAATCTTCAAACACTTGTTGTTCACACAGACGGTGCTAATTGTAAGGACCAAAAAAGTTTGTAGCCCAAGCCCACTTAGAGTAATGGGTCATATCCTTCAAACTTGGCCCCCAAATCAATAAAATTTGTAAGAGATGGGAAAGAACAACAACAATGAGCTCTGCTCAAGGACAATTATAGGGAAGAATCAGATTTGTATTTAAAAATAAATAAGCATCAAGCTTTACACAAAGGCTCCTAAGGAGGCAGGATTCACGTAGAAAATGATATTATTCCCTTTTCTTCTCCAATGCACTCCTCTCTATTTCTTTTTCACTCTCTTATGTTCCATCTCCCTTTCAATGTTCTTTCCTTTCATTATATAGCTCTCTTCCATCGCATCTTCACCATCCATTTCTACCTTACCCTCCTCCTTTTCCAACACTTGTTACCTTTCACATCTGAAGAAGGTGGTAGTAGGAATCTACTTAGCTGTGGCCTACACTGTTCAGGTCATTTCCTCATTAATGCGGCTGATAAAACTGTTGTCTTCCAATTAATGCGGATGCAATAGGCTATACTAGGCCTAAAGCTTCTCTATTGCCCACTGTCTTCCACTCTCTTCTGATCTAACTTCCCCTCAGAATGCTTCAGAGTACCACGATTCGTTTCTTCCCCTCCTCGGGCAGCTTCTTCCCTTGGACCCGTGGCTTATAGCACTTTTGCGTCATTATTGCAACCCTTCAACTTCCTCCTCGGTCCTCGGGCCAATATCACGACTCTCAGCTTCATCCTCGGTCCTCGAGCACCCACAATATACTTCTAAAGATAGAGAGATGAAAAATACTTTTAGAAATAGTTCAATTTTTAAGGAGAAATTTTTCTTCAATAAATTTTGGAGAATTAGTCATTTATTATATCATATTACAAAGTAATTATATATTCCCACACATAACGTGAGTCTGAGGCTAGTTTAAATAAATAAGCTTAACAAAAGTTGTCAAATACAATGTGTGTCCAAACTTCCTCTCAACAAGTAGAAGATCATGGAAGACAATAGTACCCCACCACCCAACCAAGACTTAAATTGTCACGTAAGAAAATTGATATCAAGATTGAAAAAATGGAGGTTTCCCATCTACTTGACTTGATTCAGAAAGGGACTTATTCCTACTTCCGAAATCAATGAAACTTCAGTCTAAAATACGTCGGAATTAAATTGTCACGTAAGAACACTAATATCAAGATTGAAAAAATGGAGGTTTCCCATCTAGTTGACTTACAGTCAGTGCTCGACTCCTAGTCCAAAAGTGATGGATCACAGAGCTCCATTCACAAGTTTGAAGAAAAGAATCGAGTCCCATTAAACTTTGAATAAGTCTACCAACATACACAGTTACAGTTACACACTCACCCTTTGAGTTTTCAACTTTTCATTCACCTAGTGCCCACTATAAAACAAAAATTTCTCTCCCTGTGTACTTCATTCTCAAAATTTCTGTAAACTTGTTCATATATGATGGCTACAAACAGTGACAGACAGAGGAATTTGAAAATTCCCCTTTCCCCTAATTTGTTTTTTTAGGAGAAATAAGAAATTATATCTAAAATTTAATTGATGACTTTTATTCTTATAGTACTCTTATACAACATATAGCTTATAAAAATCAAAATGTAATTAATGTATGTTTATAAAAATAGAGGAGTTTATAAAATGGGAAAATTATTAAGTATTTTTGAAATGTTGTATTTTCTCCTCTCACACACATGGTAAAAATCACTATGAATTTAATTAGTAACACCTATTATTATGTGAAAGGAAAAAATACCACAACACTATACACTTTGAATACCAAATAATTACTCAAATAAATGACAAATACACAAGGAAAAAAGCTACCATTAGACCATGCCCACTGTAAATAGATGTCTGAATTTGTGAATTTTGGCATGGATCATAAGCAAATTGAATAACAACCTACCTGTTTATCCACAAGAGAGTATTTCAAACTTATAACCACTGGAAATAGATGTCTAAATCTGTGAATTTTGGCATGGATCGTAAGCAAATATAATAACAACCTACCAGATTATCCACAAGAAAGTATTTCAAACTTATGACATTTGCTCTATGATAATTTTTTTTAATCGTTAGGCCAAAGATAGTAATTGGTTTTTGGTATATGTAGGGACTGAACCTTAAATTTTTTATTTGACAATAATAAATTTTATTAGTTGAACTAACTGAAACCCATACAAAGATGTGGTTTTTTTTTTCCCCCCTTTTTTTGGAAGGGGGGGAACATACACATCTCGACCAAAATCTAATTTATTATTCTGTTAGACTTCACAGATTCACAGGTAAGGTGGTATCCAAATGGTCCTAAACTTTTCTCTAAATAAAAAATTCACAGATTCAGGTAACATTCTACACATAATACCTTTAGTACTCTGCTTCGACTATTTTTATATTAATCGACCAATTGATTTTAATTAATTAAGCTATTTATATATTCAATTGGAATTTTAAAATGAGTGGAATTGGAAGTTTGGTCAATGTTTCATATTGGTGGCATGAAATGAAATTAAAAAACAAAATTTGAACAAAAATTATTGCAAGTATATTCATTGAATTTGACCATAAAAATCACTATCAAGTAGAACAACTTGGATAAAGTTTCATCTGACCATTTCAAAAATATTAAGGCGTCACATTCACAACACTTTATGTCAATTCTTAGAGTTGGAAATAATGTGTGGTAGCATTATAAGCGTTAAAAACACGGAAAGCAGAAATCAACTAAGCACAGAAATCCGCCTCCTATAAATTACCATGCCATTAGTGTAGCATTTACATAATCATATAGTTTTTTGCATAACCATGGACGGTTCCTTCAGATTAAGAGCCGTTACATTAACCCTTTTCCTTGTGTTTCTCACTTTGGCAGCTATTGATCCTAAGTTCTGCTATGGAAACTCTGAGGCTCATTGCATCCAAAGTGAGCAACAGGCCCTTCTCAGATTCAAGCAAGATCTTACTGATCCTTTAAACCGGCTTGCCTCTTGGGCTGGTGACGGGGATTGTTGTCAATGGGTGGGAGTTGTCTGCAACAATGTTACTGGTCACGTGCAAGAGCTCCATCTCAGAAGCTTTCCTCCTCCTCTGATTGAATACTTTTCAATTGTAGCCCAGTATGAAGCTGCTATTCAATCTTATGCAGAGTCAATGTTTGGTGGTAAGATAAATCCTTCCCTGCTTGATTTGAAGCATTTGTTTTACTTGGACTTGAGCTACAATAATTTTGGTATATTTCCAATTCCTGAATTCCTTGGTTCCATGAAGAGTTTAAGATATCTTAATCTCTTCGGTGCGGGATTTGGGGAATTGATACCTCCTCAAATTGGAAATCTCTCAAATTTGCACTATCTTAATCTCGGAGGCTTTGGTTATAATGTTTTATCTGTCAATAACCTTCAATGGCTTTCTAGTCTTCCTTTACTGCAAGTGCTAGATTTGAGTGGTGTAGACCTTAGCCAAGCCTCCGATTTGCTTCAGGTGACAAACAAAATCACTTCCTTGTCAGAGTTGTGGTTATCACATTGCAGCCTTGGTTCCATCCCACCAACACCCAGTTCTAACTTTTCATCTCTAGCCACCCTTGATCTTTCTTTTAACAGCTTTAAAAACCCTTTGATTCCATCATGGGTCTTTGGTTATCAAAATTTGGTTGCTCTTAATCTATCTGCCAATGGTTTTCAAGGTCCAATCCCTATTGGTTTGCAAAACATGACTTCTCTTAAGCACCTTGATCTATCTGCCAACAATTTCAACTCCTCAATTCCCAATTGGTTGTATAGTTTTAGTCATCTTGAGTTCCTCAACCTCCGCAAGAATCTTTTGCAAGGTACAATCTCTAGTTCCATTAGAAACCTAACATCTGCTATTAGCATAGACTTGACAAGCAATCAACTTGATGGAAAGGTACCAAGATCTTTGGGCAATGTTTGCAATTTAAGGGTACTAAGATTGTTAGACAACAAATTCAGTCAAGAGGTATCGGAAATCTTAGAAAGTTTATTAAGATGTGTTTCGTATGGACTAGAGGTCTTAGAAATGTATGATGCTCAACTATCTGGTCATTTGATTGAGGAACTTGGGCAATTTCAAAATCTTTCAACACTCTCTTTGGAGGGTAATTCAATTTGGGGTCCAATTCCAATTTCAATAGGAAAACTTTCATCTTTGAGATTCTTAGACCTTTCACATAATCAGTTTAATGGAACTCTTCCTCAAAGTTTTGGAGGACTCTCCAAATTAGAGTATGTCTTTATTGGTGGGAATATGTTGGAGGGAGTAGTATCTGAAACTCATTTTGCCAATTTAAGAAGATTAAAGGGACTTAGCACAACTCCAAACCGCTTGACTTTAAAAGTAAGTCCCAATTGGATTCCTCCTTTTCAAGTTCTCTTTTTAGGATTGGGATCGTGGATTTTAGGGCCAAATTTTCCCTTATGGATTTGTTCACAAAAGCAAGTTTGGTCTTTGGATATATCCAACACAAATGTTACAGATGCAATTCCTCCTTTGTTTTGGAATATGTCCTCTCAGTTCTATTATCTGAACTTGTCTCACAATCATATCTATGGAGAGATTCCAAATATCCCTTTGACTTTGTATCCTTCTTCCGTGATTGATATGAGTTCTAATTCATTCAATGGTTTGTTACCTCTTATATCCTCTAACGTGAGCTTTCTAGATCTATCTAACAATTTATTGTCTGGATCTATTTCTCACTTTTTGTGTTATAAGAAGAATGAGCCCAAACAAATGGAACTTCTCAATCTTGGGAAAAATCTTTTATCAGGAAATATAAGTTATTGTTGGGAGAATTGGCAAAAATTGTTGGTTTTAAGTCTTGGAAACAATAATTTCACTGGTAGCATTCCAGCATCCATTGAACATTTGAGTCTTCTTAAGTCTTTGCACCTAAGCAACAACAAAATTTCTGGGAAATTACTACATGTTTTGAAAAATTGCACTGATTTGGAGATTGTTGATATCAGTGAGAATAAGTTTTCTGGAATCATACCTTCATGGATAGGACAAAGACATTCAAGCTTGATCATTCTCAACCTTCGCTCAAACAATTTCCATGGCCCCATACCGAAACAACTTTGTGCTCTAACTTCACTCCAAATCTTGGACCTTTCACATAACAAGCTATTTGGAAGCATACCTGGATGTGTTAACAATTTGAATGCCATGGCTTCAACTTCTCACCATATTTTACAGGACTTGTTTGTGATTGATGGTGATTCTGTTGATATTGAACGAGCATTGCTTGTGATAAAAGGGCAAGTTCTTGAGTATACCACCAATTTGGGACTACTGAGAACTATAGACCTTTCAAAGAATAATTTATTCGGAGAGATCCCTAAAGAAGTGACTAGTCTTCAAGGATTACAATCATTGAATTTGTCATTTAATAATTTAACTGGAAGGATTCCTGAGAATATAGGTGCAATGGGATCCTTGGAATCTCTTGATTTCTCTGAAAACAAACTTTCATGTCGCATTCCTCCAAGCATGTCAAACTTGTCATTTTTGAGTAAGTTGAACTTGTCAATGAACAATTTATTTGGGAAAATCCCTTCAAGCACTCAACTACAAAGCCTTAGTGCATCTAGTTTTATTGGAAACAAACTCTGTGGACCTCCACTTACAGATAATTGTACTATAAATTATGCCAAACCCGACACTAAAGACAAAGGGAGCAGTGGTGGGCATGAAGTGGATTGGTTTTATGTAAGTATGGCACTTGGATTTGTGGTTGGATTTTGGGTTGTTTGGGGTCCTTTACTAATGAACAGGAAATGGAGAATAATGTATTTTCAATTCCTAGATCGCATTGGGTATAGGCTTGGGGTGTTTTGGCACAAACTTGATAGAATGTTGTGAGATTCTTATCTTGTTACTAGCTAATGTTCTTATGGTGCGTGGATATGTTGTAGTTTCATTTTGAAATAATTTGTATCTTTTGTTAGCTCAGTCAATATGAAATAACTAGTAGAAAATTTTATTTTTTACACGTGTGTTTTACTCATGTTGTGGTATTATATTTAGAGAATTAATTTCAATTATATTACACAGATTTAAGTGATAGCTTAATGGTACTGGCATCCCTTTGAATTCCCAATATTTAGAGAATTAATTTCAATTATATTACACAGATTTAAGTGATAGCTTAATGGTACTGGCATCCCTTTGAATTCCCAATATTTAGAGTTCAAACCCCACATTTCTTGTTCCACCATTCACCTAACAAAAAAAATCATCAATATATGTACAGAGAGACCTTTAACAACGTTAGATTGGGAAATTTAGCAACAATAGTAAAGCAAATATACATGATGATCAATTGAGGAATGATTAAATAGTTAAAAAAAAAAAATTAATTTCAACCCATTTCTACTTTCCCCAAACAAGAAAAGGAATTTCATTAGAGATTTGCCCTTCCTTTCTCTCCTTTTCCACCACACATTCACACTCCCTCTCACTTTGCCATCGCACCACAAACCAACACTCACACTAAAATGAAAACAACACATCCATTCACACACCACCACGATAGCCCAATCTCTCTGCCCACACCACACCCGCAACACATGCCATTTCAAATTGCAGAGTACTGTATAAAATGAAAGGTTTTCATAGAAACATACACTAATACACAGCTCTAGGAACTTGAATAAATCTTTCGCTCTATGACTAATTATGTATGTTCAATAATTATAAAGAAAGAAGAATAGAATTGATAATTTGAATAGAATCAAAAATATAAAAATATATAATCAAGGGCCATATTGATGGAAGAAAGGTTACCTAATGCTGGCCTCCATTTCTATCTCATCTTTGGACTGATTTTGAAGGAATTTGAGTCAGCTAGAGTTTTAGATAATCTCAGGGTTTTGTATCGGTGCAACCAAAGAATTGAAAATAATTTTAAATAAGAAACAAAAAAAAATACAAAGAATAATTAAGGTTGTTAAAAAAAAAGAAAAAAAAAAAAGAAGAGAGAATTATGAAGGGTGAGGCCAAGAGCCTTATGGAATTTGTATGGTTAGCTTGGCAAATCAATGACAATGTATCTTGGTTTGCGTTTGTAAATGTCAAATATCAAGTACAAGATCCAAAGTTCAACTCAGGAAAGGGCATTCTTGGAAATTTTGACTAACCCTTAATTGTCTCTTAACTTAGGGTCTGTTTGGATTGAGGGTGGAAGGAGGGAGAGTGAAGGGGAGTAGAGTTAGCTGAAAATAGCCTAATTTTGGGCCAAATCTACTCTACTCTACTATACTTCCCCTCCTTCCCCCTCAATCCAAACGAACCATTAGACTCACCTAATCGAGACTCGGAAAACATGATTCCTAATCAAGCCTATTAAGTCGGCTAATGACATGTTAATTGTGCCCTTCCTTATCGGACCATATAACGGCTTACTAAAGTCAATTGAAAGAGGTTAGAGAGTGCTATAGCACACTCTGGTTTATTATTTGTGATTTGTTTACTGTGGTAATTAATTGTAAATAACTTGGTATTCATAATTGGTTAGTGTGCAAAGTTGATTAATTCTACTAAAATCAATCAACAGGTCAAAATTTATTTTTAAGAATAAAAGGAACAGAAGAAAAGATGAATAACAAGAAGAAGTACCAAGTAGAGTATAATATGCTTTCTCAAAAATAAAAATGTAGAGTAAAATATGGATCATCTCAAAGTGCAGGCATTGTTATTTGCTTATTTTAGATACTCATTTTACAAATCGTCCCTTTGCTAATCACATTAAATCAATTAGTTTTGGTTTGAAATCCTAAAAATCAACCCATATGAATTGTTATTGAAGACCAGATGAGGGTTGTCCTCATCAATCATCATGAAGAAATTTAAGTAGGCCTCGTAGACACCGTTGTGCAACTTCCGTTTAACCCTATTCTAAGGGGCAAAATCATCATTTTATTAAAGTGAATGCTTAAATTGGACCACCAGATTATAAGATATAGCTCAATCAAGATTTTACTATTTGATATGTATTCTTGCAATTGAGGTTGATCACATGTGATTATGATCAATTAGTTACGATTGGTTTTTTTTATTTTTATTTTTATTTTATTTTTTGGGAAGTGAAAACCTGTTAACTTTTATTTAGCTCAACAAAGAAGGAATTACAGAAAATTGGTATGATGTTACAGAAGATATTAAAGGAGATGGGTTGCTATTCACCCAAAATTCCCTATCCATAAGGTAACCTGTATAGCTTGTTGTGCTAAGATGTGTGCTTCTGCATTAGTGTCTCTTCGAACAAATGAAACTTGGGCTTCATGGAAACTTCTCAAGTTTTGCTTTATTGCATCAGTGATGTGTCCCCATAAGGAATAATTGGTGGACTATATAGTGAATTTATAATGATTTTGGAAACTCCCTGCTCTAGGATAATCTTTCTACATCCCAACTCCTGTGTAAATTAATTGTACCCTGCACAGTGCACTTGCTTGCTGCTGCCATTGCTTCAGCTGTAGTTGCATTCATGATTCCAGGCCCACGTTTGCTCATTGCTGCAATAGTTTGTCCCCTCAATGTTTACAGAGACTAAATTTTAACGCTACAATGTTTACAAATTTGTAAACATTGCAGCATTAAAATTTTAACGCTGCAATGTTTACGAATTTAAATTCCCATATATGACTATTAAATTCAACTGCATAATATCAAAAACCAATAATTACAATTACACAATGTGAGTTCTAGTTAGGTCAACTGGTAAATTGTTGTAAAAATAAATTCACTTATGCATGTTTAAAGAAGAGAGAAGAGAATCAAATACAGAATTTACGTAGTTCGACAATATGCCTGCATCTACAGGCAGCGACTCTTGTTTCAATCATGACTGCAACAACTACTATATTGGTATTTTAGCTTGATGATAAAGAACAATCATCAAAAGCTTTGATCTCCACCTACGTCAAAAATTCAACTGGTATCTTGGCAAATCATAGTTTTGAAATTCTATCATATGACTTCTAAATTCAACTTCTATGCTTTTCTGCAATAAAAGGCTTCAGACAGCTACAAGTTGCTTACTCAATTATATTTTGTTCATTCAAACTACAGTGATTATTAGGAAATCATATGCAGTAGCAATTCATCTAGTGATATTTCTGTTGGAAGAGGGATCATCTGGTTCCATACTACATGATCATCTAGTTACTAATATCTTGTTACTTGGAAAGGACTACTATTAGTTATATATTCTGTCCATATATAATTGGGATAGTAAATCACACTTAGGAAAATTGGACCTTTATTCCTTGGGGGTATAAATAGAGGGGTCCAATTGGATGAGGGGTTAACAATTCTCTCTCCAAAACATTTATTGTAGGAACATAAACTAAAGTTTTCCATTCTAGACTTTTCATGTTTAAAGAACATGACTTGCCAACTAATCATACTAGAGTTTTTAATCAATACCTGCAACAATTTCATAACATCAAGAACAAACCTCATTGTATACGGTGTCAATGTGACCCAGCCACTTGGTTGGGTCACATAATCATCTAGTTACTAATATCTTGTTACATGGTAAGGACTACTATTAGTTATATGTTCTGTCCATATTTAATTGGGATACTAAATCACACTCAGGAAAATTGGACCTTTTTCCATTGGGGCATAAATAGAGGTGTCCCAATTGGATGAGGGGGTTAACAATTTTCTCTCCAAACATTTATTGTAGGAACATAAATTAAAGTTTTCCATTCTAGACTTTTCATGCTTAAAGAACATGACATGCCAACTAATCATACTAGAGTTTTTAATCAATACTTGTAGCAATTTCACAACATCAAGAACAAACCCCATTGTATACGGTGTCAAATTTCATTGTCTCCTATTACATCAAGTGAGTGTTTAATTTTTCAAATAAAGTACTGAGTAGTAAAGATTCTAGGTCATGGTCTCAACTACAACTCTCAAGCATGTTGGACTTGGATCACACTTTCCACAACATATCATTATGAAATGCAAAAAAATAAATAAATAAATAAATAAATTGATGAATCCAGTGGAAATTTCATCCAAATAATACATTAATACCCAGCCACTTGGTTAGGTCAATGAGGGACCTATTCTAATTTAATGATCCTTGAATTTTGTATACAAGTAATACTCAATTAAATTTCATTCTAGTAATACATTAATACCCAGCCACTTGGTGGGTCACATCATCATCTAGTTTCTAATATCTTGTTACTTGGTAAGGACTACTATTAGTTATATGTTCTGTCCATATTTCATTGGGATAGTAAATCACACTTAGGAAAATTGGACCATTTTTCCTTGGGGTATAAATAGAGGGGTCCTACTTGGATGAGGGGGTTAACAATTTTCTCTCCAAAACATTTATTGTAGGAACATAAATTAAAGTTTTCCATTCTAGACTTTTCACGCTTAAAGAACATGACTTGTCAACTAATCATACTAGAGTTTTTAATCAATACTTGCAGCAATTTCACAACATCAAGAACAAACCCCATTGTATACGGTGTCAAATTTCATTGTCTCCTATTACATCAAATGAGTGTTTAATTTTTCAAACAAAGTATTGAATAGTAAAGCTTCTAGGTCATAGTATCAACTACAACTCTCAAGCATGTTGGACTAGGATCACACTTTCCACAACGTATCATTATGAAATGCTGAAAAAAATTGGTGAACACAACGGAACTTTCATCCTAATAATACATTAATACCCAGCCACTTAGTTGGGTCAATGAGGGACCTATTATAATTTAATGATCCTTGAATTTTGTATACAACTAATACTCAATTAAATTTCATCCTAGTAATACATTAATACCCAGCCACTTGGTTGGGTCAATAAGGGACCTATTCCAATCTAATGATCCCTGAATTTTCTATACAATTTATAATCAATGAAATTTCTGTCTAAAATAAGTCAGACTTTTGGTAGGGAAGAAAATTGATGCCTAGCAAATCAAGCTATAAGGCTGGCCAATTGGACTAGATTCTTATCTTGATTTGTTACAACTTCGATGTAAACTACAAAAACAAATTAGGATCATATTGACACGTGCCCTTAGAATAATCGTTAATAAACTATGTTAGAAAAGTTTTAACAAAACTTTTATGGGAAATACAAAAGCTATCAAAAACATTAATTGTTTTATCATTTTCCCGTAAAAACATTTCTAAAAATAGTTCCTAAACTAATTCCCTTAAGGCATTCATTAACATTTCCCAACAAATAATATAAAAAAGCACTCATCTCTCTCTCTCTCTCTCTCTCTCTCTCTCTCCACAGCAACCAAAATCACCACCAACACCCCCCCCCCACACTCTCAAAACTAGGCGCCACCACCACAATCAAAACCAACCTCCACCACCACAATCAATACCCATCTACAAATCAATCACATAGCGAATAAATAAATAAAATAAACTACACTAAGCAATAGTAGCCACCATCCCACAGCCTACTACCACTACTTGAAATCCAACACCACCACTGCCACCACCGTCAATAGCCACCACTACCAAATCCATTACATCAAACCCAAATAAAAAAAACAAAACACAAATCAAATCGGAACCATAACCTACTACCACTAACCGCAAAAAGCATAGCAACCACCACTGCTACCCACACACCACCACTATCATCATCGAAAATATCCATAATCGGATATAAGAGGAGAGGGAGGCAGAGGAGAGAGAGGCTAAGATGAGAAATAGAGGGGCGGACATGAGAGGGAGGTGGAGCTGAGAGAGATGGATGAGAAAGAGAGAAGCTGAGATGGAGAGAAGAGTGATAATAATAGAGGCAGACGGGTCGAGAGAGAGAGAGAGTGCGTGCGTGTGTGTGTGAGGAGAGAGAAGATAATAAAATAAAATATTTTAGTTTTACATACTTGCTAAAGTAGTCTTTAAAAAAAAAGATTCATTGTAGCAAGGTTATATATCTTCTTATGACTGTTTTTGGTAGTTAAGAGGGTAAAATTGCAACTTCATCTAAAGATTTGAACCTCTTTACTAACCCATGCTCTGCAAGCTTTGTAAGAGCATTAGTATTGGTGGTGCTAAAATTGCTAAGAAGCTATTTTAGCACCCACCATACCAAAAAACATGCAACATCAGTGGAGGTAAAGTTGAAATTTTTAACAACATAGCTATAGTAAAGTGGTATCACTACTAGTTTACTTTAGCTACAAGGTAAAATTAAAAATCATTATTTTATTGCTTCTTTCTCCATCAATTACTAACTTACGTCTCTCTCTCTCTTACATTCTCACTTCTCAATCTCTCTCTCTCTCTCATCTTCTCCTTCTCTCTCAACTAGATTCTCACTTCTCCATATCTCTCTCTCTCTCTCTCTCTCTCTCTCTCTCTCTCTCTCTCATCTTCTCCTTCACTCTCTTGGCTCGCTCTCTCACTCAACCAAACAGTCCAAACCTTTAACCTCTTACCACCGCCATCACTTATTGTCACCTCCCCTCGTCCATCTGCTCATCATCTCACTCAAATCCCCTATTTTCTCTTTATCTCAAGTGGTGG